>LPNX010243486.1:197605-293030 GCA_001517045.1 Pseudotsuga menziesii | reverse complement strand
CTTAGTGTCTTCGGTCTATTCTAGACCTCTAAACCATGGAGTCTCTCCACATGGTTTGTCTCAACTGCTAGGAACCTCACAGTCTCACTAGCACCTTTTTCATTACCGCTCATTTCGAGTTCTCCAGGACAGTCACATGTCCACATGCACCCCTAGGATGCTCTCATAGTCCTTGCTCCCATCGATACTTATATCCAAACATTGAATAGATTCACATGTTTAGTTTATTCTCATCGGTTTTATCTATAGAACAAGAGCTTAAAACATCATAACCAAATCATATACACATGTATATTCATAAGCAAAATAATCCAATACTTATCTGTATTGTGCGTTTCCTTGTTCGTCCACAGGTTTTTGCTTCGCTTTGCAAGCCTTGGGATTGCCTATGGAATTAGATGTTAGGTCAGCATGCAGGCTACTCCACAACATCAAATAATTAATGTCCAGCCAGTACACAATCATCTCAACTGGGCTTGGAACTTACCACGACCATTTCCAGGTCTAGGATCTACTATGGATCCTCAGGCATATCACAGCCCATCATACACTTATACTAGCACACACTTATATCAACAATAACCCTTACTCCGCAACCCCTCTCAACAACCATTTACCTTTACCTTTACCTTTAGGGTGCAACACCCAATTGCATCTATTTAGCCTGTCAACACAAGCAACACAAGCGATACAAGCAAACTTCATCAGCGTTATTGCTCTAAAACTGTAATCACATTTCATATCATTCACTATCAAGTATTGAGACACCAGAAGTGCGTCCACTCCCTAGAGTGTAATCAATATTGAAAACCCCTTTCATGATCCAACATCAGAAAATTGTGCACCCTTTCCTAGTGTGTTCCATGTAGGCCCTATTCATACTCAAGCAATCGGTCATCATGGAAATAAAATCAAAACATGTTCTGCATATGGAATTTAGTAATTAACATGCATATTCTTAGCAAGGGTCACAGAACCCTTATCCATTTGCCGTTGAGGTATGCCTTTGTTAAGGAGGAATGGAGCCTCCTTCCCTAAGTTAACAGTCCCTCATTTAGCCATCCCAACTCCTTTTTACATTTCACATTCACACATGTCTTACCGACATAATTTATACCATCTCACTCATGTTACTACCAAACATGCAGTGCAGATGAGACATTTCCAAAATGTCCAATGGTGTTTCACCCTGTTGCAGCTGCAACTTTTCTCCCCAATTTTCTTAAATTCGGGACCCTCCTCATGATTTTGTTTTAATCTTTGAATCCTTGGAGTTGTTGGCATGTGTTTCAATATTTAAATGACTACAAAGCTTGACTCTTGACCAAGGTCTGGTTTTTGATTGCGCTGAAGTTTATGGCGAGCCCTAGCTGTTAAGATTGTTTTGTTTATTGATCAAACCAGTTGTCTCTACTGAGGTCACAATTGTTGGATGTTTGAAGTTGACTGAAGCACTTAGTTTTTTCGTTGTTTTGATCAGAAGTTCGAACCATGTCTCGTCCACCGTTGCGTCTCCTAAAGCAGTTTAGCTTCCGAAGTGGGAAAGCGCCGATGGCCGATGCGTTTTAACCTGTTTGGTCGCGGGCATGAAGTCGTGTCTCATCTGCCATTGCGGATGGAAAATCCTTTTGTCTTCCGAAACAAAAAGCCGTCCGACGTCCGGCTTGCATGTCAAGGATTTAGTTTTCTCTTTTCTGCCGTTGCGGCACTCCAAGTCTTTTGGCTTCCGAAGTTCATATCCTTCCGACTTCCAATTAAAGCCTCTCTTGCACACTTGTCGATTGTCCGAGATTTGGGTTTCTTCCGCCGTTGCGGCTGGGAAATCCCCTTGGCCTCCGATGTTATGTCCTTTTGATTACCAATTTTAAGTTTTCCTACCAGTGTGTTTCCTGTTGACTGCCGTAGGCTAGGTTTGTCAGGCCCGTAGATGGTGCGCCTCGCCATTTCCTTGTGGAATAGTCATTTAATTGATAATATTTGCCATTTTGAATGATGCTGGTCGATTGATGGCAGGCGGGTTTTGAGGAGATTAAGTACTCTACCGTGGTGCTAAGAAAGACAGACCGTTTTGGAAGAATATAACTGAAACAGGAGGGATCGCCAGGAGAACCAAGGGAGTAGAAGACAAAACCGGGAGCTACAACGGCACGAGCCCAAGAAGTCATCAGTTACCAAGTGGTCCATGATTACATACAGACAAGAAATGTGAAGCGTTAGAGGAAATGAAAGATAATGCATCCGGGGAAAGCGAGATGCTCTGTAATTATAGTTTAAATATTTGAAAGTAGGAATGAGATGGGGGATTTTCCCCTGGAAAATTTTGTAAATGTTTAGTGGTAAGAGGAACTACTTTGTCTTGCAAAGGAAACTGCAATTTTGCCTGTTGGAGAGAGTGAAATGTGGAATGTATCAATGCGACTCAATGAATAATGTTGAAGAGGAACTATTTCATTTTCAGCCGTGTTTCATTTACTGTGAGAGTATTTAACTTCCTGGACCTATGTCCTTGTTGAGTTTTCTTCAGTATTTTTTGGGATGTCTTCCACTGTGAGTAATAAATGATATTCATAAAATAATCGGTTATCTGGTTGTTTAAATTTCTGTAATTGTTCATGTGTCTTGAATGAAGTATCAGCTATCTGTAACTCTTCATAATGCATGTACAAAATGTATTACTCACCAATGAATGATAATTCTGCTCCCTAGGGATAATTTAGGTTGTTAGTTTACTTTGTGTTGTGTTGCATGTGTTTTAGGTGCTCGTGAACCTTAAGATGAGAGGTAAGAACCTGGGCATCACATTGTGACTGTTCTTTGCATCTTTAGCACCCTGTATTGTTAGTTAGGCACTTGCATATCATACATTAAGTCAAAAAAAAAAAAAACTTGGTGGACTCGGCCACAACCGGTAAAGCTGTTGTTTTGTACCTTGACCTACGGTAGCCGGACCGCAAACCGGACGGATTCCCTACACCAAACAGTCAACGGGATAGTTGGGAACATTGATTGGGGATAATCCCTTACTGTTGTTGCCTGCGAATTTCCAAGACCCAACAGGTTTTGCGCTAGAAGGAGGGCCGCCAGTGCATGGCTGGCCAAGGAAACCCATTTTCCCGAGATTTTTCCACCGGTGACAGTTCCGAAAGAAGTGGGTTCCATAATCCAATCCTGGAAGAATGCAGAGAACATCTATATGCTGTTGGTAACGAAGTGGTTAACGACCTAAGAAGACACACCCGGGCATATGTAAAGAAGCTTGGAGGGTTTCCAATTATCCCTGACTTGCCTAGAAGAGAGTATAAAAAGAAAGATCATCGTGTAACAGAAGACTTAGTGTTGGTCAGAGACTGGGAAGAGCTGGTAGAAACATCCTTACAGGAAGTGGTGCTACCTTTGAACCAAGAAGGCCCAGAGACCCCTCACAGTTCTCCTGCTCATACTCCAGTTGGTTCACCTCCTCACTCCCCACCTAGACTCATGGCAGGAGTTAATGCTAATCAACCGCCTAACCCACCTAATCCACCACCTGCATGGAGAGCCAGATCACCTCTAAATCTAACACCTCCATTACATGACTTACCCCAATCCTTCAAAAAATTGCTGCCTAAATTTGACCCCAATGAGAAAATCCTAGTGGATGATCATTTGCAGAGTTTCTACTTGGCAATAGAGGGTTTAAGGGCTGGGGAGCATGAAGATGTAGTATGGCGACTTTTCCTGCATACACTTAAAGGCACTGCAGCTTCATGGTATTTTGGGTTGCCTGCTAACTTGATTCTAGACTGGAATACCTTTGAGAGGATTTTTAGAAGTAAGTATGCGACCCAAAAGACTCATGCTGCCATTATGAAAGGACTATGTGCATTGAAGAAAGAGAAAAAGGGAAAAGTGCACAGTTTCACACAAAGGTTTGCAGCATATCTTAAGAACTTCTCTGAAACAGATAAGCCTTTAGACAAAGTATTGATTGAGTACTATACGTCAGCTTTGGGTCTTGATTTGGCCATGTTTTCGAAAGGAAGGGCCAAGCCTACTCTGACAGAGACCTATGAAGAAGCAGAAGTGGTGGAAGTGGAAAGAGAAAGTATTGAAGATTATCCAGAAAAATCAGGAGAGAAAGGTGCAGGGAGAAAAGCCTTATTGTTCTCTAAGCCTAAAGAAGAAAAGTCACCAGATCTGGAAAACATGGCCAAGATGATGCAGAAGCTTTCCAACAAGATCATAGATATGGAAAAAGAAAAGGAGGTACAAAGGTTTTATAAGCCATATTATAAGAAAAGAGAGGATAAGGATCATTCTAATCCTCCTCCTCACAATGCTACATCCATGAATCTAACAAAGGTCGGCATGGATAATTTCTACACTTTCCACCAATAGCCACACTCTGAAAAGAATTGTCCACAATGGATAAACTCTATGACGCTAGTGATGAATCAACTGTTGGATTCTAGGTTAACAGAAGAAGGAGATGAAGAAAGAAAAGAAAATTCCACCTCTACGTCTAATGAAGATCAGGAAAAGGAAACCTTGGCATTATGGAATTATGTCTCATTATTTGATGCTGAACAAGGAAACACTTAGGGATACAAGGGCGTTATGGAGACCAACGTGGCCACAAGAAGCCAAGGAACGGTGAAGGACGACAGTCTTATTCTTCCAAAGATCAGAAGGCTGCAAAGAAATGTTAAAAAGAAGTTTCAAAATAAATCCTTGGCTGATAAGATTCCAGAATTCACGATTACTAGCCAAAGTCCTAGACAGTATGATACAACAGCGAAGCCAAGTGAAGGAAATGCTGACAAACCACATCCAATCGGACAGCTAATGAATTATGACATTGTGGAGGATTTGAAAAAGGTAAAAGCAAATGTTCCACTATTTGAAATGTGTAAAGTGCCGCATCAAAAAGAGAGATTGTTGAAATCACTTTAAGCATCAGATGACAAGCTGCCCGCTGACAATCAACCTCAGGACGAAGAAGAAATTGGAGAAACCAGCATTGGAGGTGAGTGTAAAGATAAACATCTACCTTTCCTCCTAATGTTTGAAATTTTTAATCATAACGTGCACAATTGTCTAGTAGATTCGGGGGCGTCCATTAATGTCATGCCCGTATCAGTATGTAAGAAGATAAATGGGCAGCCAAAGCCAACCACGTGGAGGGTGGTTCAGTTGGATAGGACAAACGTTAAGGTAATTGGTGAGATGAAAGATGTCCTAATCCATCTGGCATCCAATGACAAAGTATGCCAAGTTATCAACATCATAGTGGCTGATATATCAGACGCTTATGGTCTGGTCCTGAGTCAATATTGGTTAGCCAAATTAAATGGATATTTCGCTTCAAATTGGTCGCACCTGTGGTTTCCATACAAGGGGAGTCCAAACCAGATCAAGATTCTAAGAGAACCCCACATGAAGTACAATGTTACCCAACTAGATGAGAAGAATATACCTGTGGATTCTGTATTGGGAAATTATTTTCTTGAGTTGGAACCAGGGAATTATCAAGTGGAAGAAGCCAGCAACCCATCTGATACCCAGCCTGATATCCTTAGATTCTCGCAGGATGGCGAGATTGATTGTAAAATAGTAGACTTAGCAGTAGGAGTAGATTCATTTTCAGTAGTTAATGATTTTTGGACTTTATTTTTTGATGGCTCTAAGACATTAGAAGGGTCAGGGGCCGGCTGTGTCCTAATTGACCCACAGAAGAATAAACATTTCCTTTCATGTAGATTAGAGTTTGAATGTACTAATAATACAGCTGAGTATGAAGCATTGGTGCAGGGACTCAAGAAAGCAATTGACTTGAAGGTAAGTAATTTAAAAAAATTTGGGGATTCTGAAATTATTGTGAAACAAATCTGGAATCAAATCCACTGTGTTTCTCTGTCACGTCCCCTTCCCTCAACCGACGAAGAGAACGCGATGAACGCATCAACACAACCGGGAAAAATGCCCCATGAACATAAACAGGATTCAAATGCTGAAATCAAGCATGCACAGATGCATTTATCTTCAATCATACAACGGAAGCAACACAAACACATTCCAACATCCGAACATCAATATAAATTACATAGATGCAGTGAACAGTAGTACTTATCTTTGATGAAGAATTCACCCGCAGCCAGCTACGTCGCTGCAACGTTCCACCCAACCATAGGCCAGCTTGCTCATCTATCTCTCAGCAACACTGCCACCCCCGAGTTGGGCATGATTCCTCCGGACTAAGGGTCAATTGCAAGCTTACACATAGCCAAGGGGACACATAACAGCCAAACCAACACTGCTGGGTTTCACAGGCTTTCCACAGACAAGCCAAGCCAGCACAGTTCAAGATTCAACCACTGCATACCAGCAGCCAAACAATCCCTTCACAGCTCTGTGAAGAAGTCATAACAACCAGTGACAGTCCCCAAACAAAAGGTGAGACACCACTCCAGCCTACAAGGCAACTCAGAGTGGGTTTTGGCCCTAATCGTGGCCAAAACAACTCAGCTGCAACCCAAACCAGGGTACCTCAGTAGTCACAACTCCCAATGGATGATGGAAACAATCCCCTGTCCACAATACGGAAAACTCAGCCAGCAGCCATGGGAAATTCAGACGCAGACCACAGCAGGAAAAATGGCTCACTACGAATTGGGCACTACGGCCAACCAAAAAATGTGGAGAAGACAAAAATGGGAAGCAATCCCTCTTCATGAGAATGCACAGCAATGGAGAGGACGTGAATTTGCAGTCAGCGGGTGCTCAGCCACTCGTGGAGAGGAACAAAATGCCTGCGTGAGACCAAATTCGTCCAAAACCTGTGCGTGAGGAACCAACAGACCCAAAATCGTGGTGAGTGAGTGAACTGACCAGGGAGAGTGCATGAGGGAGAAGAATGGGCAGACGTGGGTGGAGTTTGGATGTGGGTATGGAGCTGACAGCCCTGCCACCCCACTCCCAAAGGAAATAACTACCCTCAACCACTCAGCCATATCTCCTCAACCACCAGCTCTGAAGCATTAAATAGGTTGACAAGGTTGGGTGAGACAAAAAGGTGGCAAATCAACAAGGTAATAAAACATGGGTTTTTCCCCCATAACCAAGGTTTGACATCCCCCACCCCTTATCCTTCGGAACCATGCCCTTTTCATTCAACGTTGCACTGCTGTAGCTGGTTGTGGTTTATTTTAATTGATGTGCGGGTTTACATGATGCCAAATTAAAATGTTCCGGATAGCACAACATACCATCGGCAATTATCCCCATTGCCGAACATACACAACCAAATCAATGGTGGGGCTTTTGCCTTGAGCTCCTCACCATGATTAATTACATTTTACACATCATGCAAATGGGGTCGAAACCGGGGACATGACATTCTCCTCACTTAAAAGCTTACCAGAATGAGGTATGGGACATTCTGAAATGTTTTAATGCATTCAACATTATTTCAATCCCAAGAATTAAAAATGCAGCAGGTGACTTATTAGCCACTTCGGTCGCTAGGCTTGTACCCTCAAATAAGCGATGTACTATTGAATTGCTTTTCAGGCCTTCAGTACCTGATATGATTACCAACCTGCAGGTGTTCGATGATGACCAGCAAATTATAGAATGTTTAACCAATGACAAGGTATTCAAAGGAGCGATTATTGATGATGAAGAACACCAGGCCGAGATGAAATTTGATAATTTCATCCCTAAAGGGGTCAAAATGTTAGAAAAGATGTTTGACTTGAATGAAAAGTTTAGGAGACCCGCCAACGTGAAGACTCACAGCTCAACTCTACAGTTCGAGCTGATAAATTTGGGGACTGAAACGGCACCTAAGTTCGTGAATCTCGAAAAATGTTGTTTGCCGACAGAAAGAGACAAGTTCATCAGCCTATTTAAACAATACAAATATGTATTTTCCTGGATGTACCAAGCTTTAAAGACATACGATACCAGCATCATCAAGCACGTTGTTCCCATCAAGGCGGGAGTCAAGCCATATCAGTAGCCCTTGAGGAAAATGCATCCAAAACGGGAACCACTAATTCAGAGTGAGGTAAAGAAGTTGTTGGATGCTAGAATCATTTTTAAAGTTAGACACTCTGAGTGGGTATCAAATCTGGTACCGGTCAGAAAGAAGTCAGGAGAAACCAGACTGTGTGTGGATTTCAGGAACTTAAACCGCACATCGGATAAAGATAACTACCCTGTGCCACCCATGGAGCAGCTGCTACAAATGGTTTCAGGTTCTGAACTGTTTTCATTATTAGACGGGTTCTTTGGCTACAATCAAGTGTTGGTAGCCGAAGAAGACATATTAAAGACAACTTTCAAGACAAAATGGGGAACTTTTTCCTATAGAAGGATGCCATTTGGACTGATTAATGCTGGAGCGACATTTCAGAGAGCTATGGACATAGCTTTCCATGGACTAATTGGACGAAGCGCTATGGTGTACCTTGATGACATTACAATATTCTCAAAGAAAAGAGGAGAGCACACTTTTCACCTAAAGCAAATTTTCGAATGCTGTCGGAAATATGGCATCTCCCTCAATCCTAAGAAGTGCGTGTTCACCGTCACTGAGGGCAAGTTACTGGGGCACATAGTTTCAAAGAAGGGTATATCTATAGACCCAGAAATAATTAAGGCCATTGAACAAATTCCCATGCCCCATAATAAAAAAGGAATGCAATCATTTATGGGAACCATAAATTTTGTACAAAGGTTTGTGCCTGATTTCACTCAGACTGTCAAACCACTACAGCAGATGGTCAAACAAAATGCACAAATTAAGTGGAATGATATTGAGAAGGACGCTTTCAGCAAAATTAAAACTGTTGTTGTGCACGCTCCCTCCTTGAAAAGCCCCAACTTTGATAAAGACTTTATTTTGTATACATTTGCATCCAATGATTCGCTGGCAGCTGTACTCACGCAAAAGAAAGATGGGGGGGATGAATTCCCAATCTCCTTTATGAGTACTGGTCAGCAGGGGGCTGAGTTAAATTACCCGGCCATTGATAAGCAAGCTTATGTAGTGTTTAAGGCAGTGAATCAATTCAGGCCTTATATATTAAAGAATCGAACCAAGGTAATAGTCCCCTACCCAGATGTTAGATCCCTTCTCATACAGAAAGAGTTAGGAGAAAGGAGGGGCAACTGGGTAACAACTCTTCAAGAGTATGACCTTGAATTCAAGCCAGCCTCTATAGTCAAAGGTCAAGGGTTATGAAAATTGATGAATAAAAGTGGGAACAATGAAGAACAAGCCGGGGAAGATGATGCTGAATTACATGTAATGGATGTATTCCCTTTGTTTACAGCTCTCGAGTCTTGGTATAGAGACCTTGTACATTACTTACAGTCAGGGCTACTGCCAGAACATTGGAATTCCAAGCAAAGAAGAGCGTTGCGTCTTAAATCAGCCTCCTATCAACTTGTTGAAGGAATACTATTCAAGAAAAACTACGATGGAGTCCTTCTAAGATGCTTGGAAAAATAAGATGCTAAGAAAGTAATGTTTGAATTGCATGATGGTCTGGCTGGGGGACATTATTCAGGAGACACTACAGCTCACAAGGTCCTCAGAGCTGGTTATTATTGGCCTACACTCTTCAAGGATGCACACGCACATGTCAGAAAGTGTGATATTTTCCAAAGGTGTGGTGGAAGACAGCCTAAAGCAGCAGCGCCCCTAAAGCCTGTGATGATCACAGAACCATTTGAGCAATGGGGGCTGGACATTATTGGAGAAATAAAGCCAAATTCGTCCCTGCAGTACAAGTACATTCTTACTACGACTGATTATTTCACTCGCTGGGTTGAAGCTATCCCACTACGCAAGATAAATGAAAACGAAGTCATCAGCTTCCTACAAGATCATATCATGACTAGGTTTGGAGTTCCAGTTTCGTTAGTATTTGATAATGCTAAATACTTTTCATCAATTAAATTGACTGTGTTTGTTCATGATAAAGGGATAAAATTGCATTATTCTACTAATTACTATCCATAAGGGAATGGCCTGGCTGAATCCTCTAATAAAAACCTCATTAGAATTCTGAAGAAGACTGTAATAGAAAACTAGAGGAGTTGGCACTCAGCCTTACCAAATGCCCTTTGGGCTGATAGAGTCACCCCCAAGTCCGCAATTAGAGTGTCCCCATATACCCTTGTCTATGGTAAAGAGGCCATCCTTCCTCCAAATATCATGCTACCATCTTCCATTCTAGCTCAGGAGTCTAGGGGGTCGGATGATGAAGTTTTACAAATAAGAATATATAATCTCCTGAAAGCTGAAGAAGCCAGGTTGAAAGCCAAAGGACGCTTTAAGCAGCAACAAGAGTCAGTTAAGAGATGGTTTGACAAGCATAAAGCTGGGACAAAAGACTTTGAAGTGGGAGACCCTCAAATGGGACCACCCCCATGATGAGAAAGGAATGCATACCAAATTCCAGCAGTTGTGGGTAGGCCCTTTTCAGATTGCAGCCAAGCTTGGTCCTTCTACCTACAAGTTGCAAGATCTGCAGGGGTGGGAGGAGAACCTACTAGTAAATAGCTTGGTTCTCAAACCTTATTTTTCCTGAGTCTGTCTGATTTTTTCTGTCTTGTACATAAATAATCCACCCAGCTGTCTTTTGGGCCAGGTTTCTAGTTTGCTTTTGTTGATTTCGTTCTAGCTTGTTTCATTGGTTTCAATAAAGGGAGAAAACCTGTGGTTGCATGGAATACATCCGAAATTTTTGGGTTTGATAAATGTTTTGGTGTCAGAATCTGTGTTGCTAATTTATATGAAAGAATTTCTTCCAGTATAGCAGTTTTCTTGAAGGACTCTGTGTGCACTGAAGTCCTGCTTAACCCCTGTGAAATAAACCAGATTCGAGGAGTCTGGGGTACTATGTCGAGGCTCCATCCACGTCACATTTAAAATGTTCTAAGGAGCAACAACAAAGGACCCATGGAAAGGAGCGAAGTGAACAGTGTATTAAATATAAATGATCCCATGCCAAGAAACAAATGCCAAAAGGCAAATAAAAAGTCAAAAAACTCCTATGAAAGCATCATAAATCAAAGCAGGAGCTGAATCATAAGTACTGAATTGCTAAAAGATCCTCTCCGTCCGTGAGCTAAAACTTGAAGTACACAACTCACACAAAAGGACACTATGGGATAGAGGATCCTGAATCAAAATTCAGTAAGAAAGGCATGTGAGCAAACTCATATGAAATAGGACAAAAGTCCGAAAGCACAAGAAAACTGTGAAAATGGCATGGGAATGAGGAACAAACGAATATTTCTATTTACCATATGCTCCAATCCTATGGTGTCCAAAGCTCTTAGCCACCTGAAGACAAAGGTAATAATGAAATTCATCCTCTGGCCTCGGCATAGTTATCTGGACTTGACGATTTTGGTTTCCACTCTCCCTAATTGGACTGTCATCAATGATTAAGGGTACACACTGCTGTCAGTTAAGAAATCCATGTTGCTGGAAGAAATCAATATGATGCTTTTTACTTGTTAAACAGTCTGTCACTCAAAGGTTGATCGCCTAGAGATCTAGGTTCACCAGGCAATCGCCAGTTGTTGCAGCTGCAACTTTTCTCCCCAATTTTCTTAAATTCGGGACCCTCCTCATGATTTTGTTTTAATTTTTGAATCCTTGGATTTGTTGGCATGTGTTTCAATCTTTAAATGACTACAAAGCTTGACTCTTGACCAAGGTCTGGTTTTTTATTTGTGCTGAAGTTTATGGCGAGCCCTAGCTGTTAAGATTGTTTTGTTTATTGATCAAACCAGTTGTCTCTACTGAGGTCGCAATTGTTGGATGTTTGAAGTTGACTAAAGCACTTAGTTTTTTCGTTGTTTTGATTGGAAGTTCGAACCATGTCCCGTTCGCCATTGCGGCTCCTAAAGCAGTTTAGCTTCCAAAGTGGGAAAGCGCCGATGGCCGATGCGTTTTAACCTGTTTGGTCGCAGGCATGAAGTCATGTCTCATCTGTCGTTACGGATGGAAAAGCCTTTTGTCTTCCGAAAAGAAAAGTCGTCCGACGTCCGACTTGCATCGCAAGGCTTTAGTTTTATTTTTCCGTCGTTGCGGCACTCCAAGTCTTTTGGCTTCCGAAGTTCATATCCTTCCGACTTCCAATTAAAGCCTCTCTTGCACACTTGTCGCTTGTCCGAGATTTGGGTTTCTTTCGTCGTTGTGGCTGGGAAATCCCCTTGGCCTCCGATGTTATGTCCTTCTGATTGCCAATTTTAAGTTTTCTCACCAGTGTGTTTCCTGTTGACTTCCGTAGGCTAGGTTTGTCAGGCCCTTAGATGGTGCGCCTCACCATTTCCTTGTGGAATAGTCATTTAATTGATAATATTTGCCATTTTGAATGATGCTGGTCGATTGATGGCAGGCGGGTTTTGAGAAGATTAAGTACTCTACCGTGGTGCTGAGAAAGATAGACCATTTTGAAAGAATATAACTGAAACCGGAGTGATCGCCAGGAGAACCAGGGGAGTAGAAGACAAAACCTGGAGCTACAACGGCGCGAGCCCAAGAAGTCATCAGTTACCAAGTGGTCCATGATTACATACAGACAAGAAATGCGAAGCGTTAGAGGAAATGAAAGATCATGCGTCCGGGGAAAGTGAGACGCTCTGTAATTATAGTTTAAATATTTGAAAGTAGGAATGAGATGGGGGCTTTTTCCCTAGAAATTTTTTTAAATGTTTACTGGTACGAGGAACTACTTCGTCTTGCAAAGGAAACTGCAATTTTTCCTGTTGGAGAGAGTGAAATGTGGAATGTATCAATGCGACTCAATGAATAATGTTGAAGAGGAACTATTTCGTTTTCAGCCACGTTTCATTTACTGTGAGAGTATTTAACTTCCCAGACCTATGTCCTTGTTGAGTGTTCTTCAGTATTTTTTGGGATGTCTTCCACTGTGAGTAATGAATGTTGTTCATAAAATAATCGCCTATCTGGTTGTTTAAATATCTGTAATTGTTCATGTGTCTTGAATGAAGTATCAGCTATCTGTAACTCTTCATAATGCACGTACAAAATGTATTACTCACCAATGAATGATAATTCTGCTCCCTAGGGATAATTTAGGTTGTTAGTTTACTTTGTGTTGTGTTGCATGTGTTTTAGGTGCTCGTGAACCTTAAGACAAGAGGTAAGAACCTGCACATCACATTGTGACTGTTCTTTGCATCTTTAGCACCCTGTATTGTTAGTTAGGCACTTGCATATCATACATTAAGTCAAAAAAAAGAAAACTCGATGGACCAGGCCACAACCGGTAAAGCTGTTGTTTTGTATCTTGACCTACGGTAGCCGGAACGCAAACCAGACAAATTCCCTACACCAAACAGTCAACGGGCTAGTTGGGAACGTTGATTGGGGAGAATCCCTTACTGTTGTCGCCTGCGAATTTCCAGGCCCCAACACACCCGAAACCCATTTCCAAGGAAAAACCTTCCCATGAAGTTTGGCTTCTGCAGGCCATCACACATGGTCTTCCTGCAGTGTGTACCCATGACACATTCATCAAATAGCCAAACAGTCAATCATTACTTGATACTACAATCAAAATTGATCGTTCCATAACCAAGCAATGACATTAGCAACCAAATTCAATAAGAATTTGCAATTCTATCTACTACAGAAATTGACTTGCTCAATTTTGGGTCTCTTGTAAGCAACACTACTATGCCCATTATAATTTTATGCTTACTATCATAATATGAATACCCACTTACCATGCGTCCTCCTGACACAATCTTACACAAGCCAACAATGATTAGTAGTCATCAACAATTCCTTAAATTCGAAATTCACAATCCAAATTTAACAATCCATTATGCATATCAACTATTTTCACAACCATAAGACTCTTCTCATAAGGTTTGGCTCTTTTACATGGTAGATTTTGGCATTGGTCAGGGTCTTACCTCTCACTTCCATGCTCGAAATAATCTACCTGAAACCTGAGCTTCAATCAACCAAACACAATCTTATGCAAGCCAATAGTGGCTAGTAGTTGTCAGCAATTTCTTAAATCCAAAATTCACAATTCGAATTTAACAACCTATTATGCATACCAACTATTTTTACAACCATGAGATTCTTCTCATACATGGTATATTCTAGCATTGGCCAGGGTCTTACCTCTCACTTCCATGCTTGAAATAATCTACCTGAAACATGAGTTTCAATCAACCAAACACTTGGTAAGTTTGGATGCATATAACCTTTTCATTGCTACAACCATCACTGAAGCATTTTCAGAATTTATAAAATTCAAATACTTCCAGCTGTTAGTCACATCAAAAACTCATTTACTTCATGCAATCATTATCATGCTAACATTGCAAGGTATAGTCATATCATTCATGCAATTAAATGAAATGTTTAGATACTCCTTACTTCACAAGTGTATCATTCATACCACCTTGCTCTTCCATAGATCATTTCTGGCAGCCAATTGATCATGACTATCTTGCATTCGTAGCAACCTCTAAAATGGTTCCTGAATTGTCATTAATTCATCATTTCAGCCATTAGTCATTCATAATATCACATGCATTCATCTCAATGCATTCAACATACCATGTCCACTTCATATAGGATGCATTCCTATAATCAATATCATGACACCTTTCTATATTCCAATATCCACATGGTATGAGGTCTCTTACCTTTACCACTCCTTAGAATTTGTCAAAAATCAAACTCTTACCTGCATGGGTCGTACTTACACCCTTGCCATGACCAATTTGGTTGGTCCTTTGCAGGAGATTGCAGAATTTGCTCACCAAATTTTTTTATGGACTTGTTGCCTTATCCCTTTCTTCATAGGGTTGCTGGTCACATTTATCACCATCAGCAACATATTCAGCTAAGTCCATGTTGTCGTTGGTTTTTCCACTAATGCCAACATCAAAGCAATGATTATCATTAGTGGTTTATTATAGATGTATAATCCTTAGTATTCTATGTATGCAAAGCATATCCTTATGCATTTCATGCATAAACTTAGGAAATGTAACGTAGTTAGCAAGACAGGGTTTTAAGGTAAACTTCCCTTTTCAATTCTTTAATCCTTGCATGGAACTACTCTTCCACATAGAAGCTGATTGACTTCATAGTCCTTGCTACCCCTAGGCTTGCAATTGTCCATATTTGTCCCTTTGATAGCAGCGGCCATCATTAGCACTTTGCTGCTTCATGCTTAGATTCTGGTGACTTACCCTTGTTCCCTACTGGATAAGCTTTCCAACGCCTATCCACATGATTCATTTTGACCTTGGATGTGAAAACCACACCACTTCTAAAAATGAAGACTTTCACCAAATCTTGGCATTTTTACACACCACTACATTTTGGACTAGGTGTCAACTTCAGCCACCTGTAAATCCATAGAAAGACTACTGAGAAAATCCTGCTGAAGAACAACCGAAATCTGCTGAGAAATCCCAATTGGAAAACTAAAAATTTCCCTGTGCAAAATTGGATCTCGTTTCAACTAATCTTCCACAGAATTGGCTGTCAAAACAGCCATTCCTTCCTCCGAATTGGATCCCATTTCCACTAATTCCTCCGCTGTTTCAGAGCCCCAAATAGCTAACATCTTCCACCATTCATCAGAAATCAGAACAACTAAGCTCTATCGTATCGGCAATCGGATCCTCTAAAGTTTTCCGACGTGTCGACGGTCCGATCTTCTTCTTGTCGCCACATCGGATGCTCAAACAACTATTCTTTTCTGACGTTTCGGTGATCTTTGGAAGATCTCTGCGAAAACCATGGCTCCGACTTCAACTATTTTCCTCCGAAACTTCCTTCTTCTCTTCTGCTGCGTCGGCAGCTTCATCTTCTATTTTCTTCTGATTCCTGCTTCCACATCAACTACCCAAATGGATAACTTTGCTTACGGGTTCCATACTTAGACGAATTTTAAAAACTTCGTCCTTCTTCCTTCTTCCACCGACAGCATCAGAAGTCCTTTCTCATCAGAAGTCTAGTTCTTTAGACTTCCGCAACGGCGGGTAGACGAACAGCTTTCTTCTCCTGATGGCCTTATACTTAAACAAAGTTTCAAACTTCCTTCTCATCGGCGGTCGGATCCACTAACCTTCGAAAGGATAGTCCATTGGATAGCCGCAATGGCATATGTTCAATCCACTAATCATCACCGATGGCTAATGCCTCCAAGACTTAGAAATTTTTTTGAAAATTTTCCCTTTAGCCTTCTGCTTCGCCGCTTGATCTTCTTTTTGTCGGCGAAATAGTTCCTTCCACAGCCGCAATGGCGGAACTCGATCTTTGATCTCCTTCCGATCGACGACACAACCCGATTGGTATCGGCAGCCTTTTTTCATCGGCAGGCTAGTGCCTTTTGCTTCTGCAATGGCGGCACAGGAAACACCATCTTCTTCCGATGGCCGATATGTTCATTACTTAGAAAAAATTTCAAAAATTTTCAAAATTTTCCTCTTTTCCTTCTTCTTCGCAGCTTAATCGGCTCCATCATCTTTATTTCCGTCGGTGAAATGGTTCATCAACAGCCGCAATGGTGGCCCACCAACTCCATTATTCTTTCGATCGGCGGCCCAACCTCAATGGCGTCAGTAGTCTTTTCACATCGGAAGTCTAGTGCTCTAGACTTTCGCAACGGCGGCACTCGTTCAGCCTTTTTCCGTCGACGATTTCAACACTTAGACAAATTTTTGTCTTTCTTCTTTCCACGGACTAGAACATTTGTCGAGTGTCGGAACTACTAACTACTATGCATCGGCGGTTTAGTTCCTTCGATAGCCGCAACGGTGGAACATGATCCCTTTTTTTCTTCCGATAGCCGATGAATTCTTTACTTAGAATAATTTTTAAAATTTTTTGACGACATCGGCAGTCTTTTCACATCGGAATATTAGTGCCTTTGTCTTCCACAACGACGAATGCACGAAGAAATTTCTTCTTCCGACGGTCGATGATCTTCTATACTTAGAAAAATTTTCAAACTTTTCTTCATGGCGTCGGCAGTCGGAGGCCTTTCTCGTCGAACGCCTAATCATTTCTCCACCCGCAATGGTGGGCGCTCGAATAGCTAGATTATTCTGATGAAATTCAAACACTTAGGGGGTTTTCCTTCTAACTGCTCCCGTCGGCATGCGTTCGCCTAATCTCTTCCGCTACGTCGAAAGTCAATTCCGCTAACTCTTCTGCCACAGCGGAATTCAATTCCGCTAAGTGTTCCAATGGCTCAAACACTTAGAAATTTTTTTGAAGGTTTTGCTGTCATCAAATTCCGATCCTTGCTGAGCAGAAGGAAATTCTACTTCTGTCACTGCATCCTGGTGCTCCATTCAGGCCCATGCTACAACATGAGCTCTGATACCACTCTGTCACATCCCCAACCCTCAAACTGGCGAAGAGGATGCAACCAACACCGCAAAACAAACGGGAAAACAACCCCATGAACATAAACAGGGCTAAATCAATGCTGAAATTAAGGAACTTAAGCGTAATGCATAACCAGATGCATGATCCATAATACAAAGATGCATAGAACATACCAGAGTACATAATCACTTAACAATTCAGCAGAAGCTACACATACATTCCAGCATTCACATGTTCATCATAATTCACTTGACATCAATATAATTGCAGAGATGAAATGGTCAAGATTACTTATCTTTTGGATGGAGAATTCGCTCCAACCAGCTATGTCGCTGCAATGTTCCACCCAACCATAGGCCAGCGTGCTCATCAATCTCTCAGCAACGCTGCCACCCCCAAGCTGGGCATGATTGCTCAAGGAATAAGGGCCAACGCAGGATTACACACATCCAAGGTTCACAAGCAGCAAACCAACACAGTTGGGATTTACCAAGTCATCAAGGAGCTAGGCAAAGTTAATGCTAAGCTGGTGACCACAACACCAGCCTTCTCAAGCATACCCAGCCTCCACATTCCACTCACATTAGTCCGAATACCAACCCCTGCATACCGCAGCAACACAAACCTTTCACATCCTTGTGAAGAAAGCAAGACGATCGGTTGACAATCCCAACCCAACGGTGAACACCACTCAAGCCACAAGACAACTCAGAGTTGTTCTTGGCCCTAGCATGGCCAAAACAACTCAGCAACAACACCCAAACTAGCGTACTTCAGCAACCCAATTTCACAATAAAAATGGTGCCAACAATCCATAGTCCACAGTGGATAAGAAACAGAACTCCCAGCATATCCATGGAAGACTCAGCCAACAGATGTGGCAATCAACAGTCACAGACTCATAGTGAAAATGATGGCAGCTATACGCAGTCCCAAAGCAGGGAATAAGGAAACACACATGCACAGTCCAAAATGGAAGGAAGACGGACTCTCAACAGCACTCAGAAATCATGGGAAGAACCACAGCAACCCAAATCATGGGTGAAACCAATAGCAAGCCCGAACATACCAGTGGAAATCGTGCCCTTGAGGCCATTTCACCTGCTCGCTGCGTGCAAAACCAGAGAAGACCTGCGACTAGTGCATGAGGAGCGCAAAACAAGAATCCCATCCTGCGCGAGGATAAACAGCACGTCTCTCTGCGTGGGGTGAACAGACAATGGCCTATGCGCGTGGATGAACAGAACAACGATGCACGGGAGGAATTTGAACCCATCTCTGCGTGAGACATGAGAAGACCAAATCCTGCGTGAGGATTAACAGGCAATTGGGAGAATGAACAGACCATCACCATGAAGGTTGGAAAACGTGGGAGGAGAAGAGTGAATGCAGTCATGGGTGAGTGGAGTGAATGCAGTCATGGGTGGAGTGGGCGCATGGGCAAGGGACTGACAATCCTGCCACCCCACTCCCAGAAACAATAACTACCTCAACCACCAGCATCCATAACTGCCTCAACTACTCAACAAAAACATTAACAAGGTTGGATGAGACAAGGGAAGGTGGAAAACATTCAAGGTGGTAACACATGGGTTTTCCCCCATAGATCAAGGTTTGACATCCCCCACCCCTTATCCTTTGGAATCATGCCCTTTTAATTCAATGTTGCACTGCTGTAGCTGGTTGTGGGTTTATTTTATTTGATGTGCATATTTACATGATGCCAACTATAATGTGCCAAATAGCACGACATACCATTGGCAACTATCCCCATTGCCGAAACATACACAACCAAATCGATGGTGGGGCTTTTGCCTTTATCTCCTCACCATGATTAATTACATTATATACATCATGCAAACGGGGTCAAAACCGGGACGTTACACTCCAACTCATCACACAGCTTGTCCACAATCTGACTAGCGAATGTACTTGTGTCGCTAGACTCACAATATGGCTCTAATGCTATCTCCTCATGCACATCCTCATTATGTACTAATATGTTCTGAAACTATTAAATAAATGCATCTGCACTACATGTCTTCTTGAGTTGTGCCAGCTCTCTAAAGTGTACCTCAGGGTCCTTCCGATCAAACCGCTCAATGAGCTTCTATGTAAAATCTGGGTACGATGTGATGGTATTGTGACCCAATGTCACTAATCCATGGTACCACCACTCATGGGCTTCCCCATCCAAATTCAAAGTAGCCAATTTAATGGAAACTATGTCAATCATGCGGTTGAGCTGGAAGTATGTATCCAACTTTTGCACCCAATTCCAAGCTGGGCCACCTCGACTACCCTCAAACGTAGGGATATTCAGTTTCCCTACGGTGCATTGTAACTCATAGTTATGGGTGAATGTCCTATTGTAAGCTCTGGGTTTGTTCTTACTTTTAAAGTGGTAGAAGTCAGTGAAGGTCATGGCTTAATGGAAGTCATCTCCTAAATCTCTATACTCTCTCAAATAGGCACTCATGGATTCTTCAGGTTCTACTTGTGCTAGAGGCACTACAGCTGGACTATCTAAGAATTGAGGCATGGTAGGTTGAGAAGGCTTGTTGTATATATGGGGATGGCTCTGCATGTTGGTATGTAAGTGCTCCCCACTACTATTGGTGGATACCCTATCACTATTGGGAAAAAAGGGACTATGTGGGGTGGGCCCATTTTTCTCTGTCATTTGCCTGAAGGTACTCATCATTTCTTTTTTCCCAATAGTGAGTTCTTTTATGGCTGATATGAGACTATTGAAAGTTTTTTTATCATCATTGGCCATTGTTTCTTTTCCATTTCTAAACTGATACTCTCTGTCCCCCAACTCTATGTCCTCTAACTCATCTTCTCCTCTATCACTGTTTCTAAACCTCTGTCTTCGGTAAGTAATGTTGTATGGGTCTTCTGAATTCATTTACACTTTGCATGCCCATAGCTGGCTAGGAACATGCTCTGATACCACCGCAATATCCCAAATACTGATATTCTCTAATGTTCTATGATAGTGCTAAATCCCACACTTAATCTCATACAAATTTGCAAAATAATTGTTCATGCAAACTCGCCATGCAAAAATTCCCTAAAATATAGCTGAATTAGGGTTAGGGTTTTGCAAAGAGAAATTAACACTTACCACTGATATTATGGCTAAAAATGACTCCAGATATAGCTCATGCATAAGTATTTGGATGGGTGGTCTAATAATGCTCTTTTCCTCCGATTTTACCGCCCCGTAGTACCGTAAAAACCCTTAAGACTGAATGTGACATTTTTGTAGGAGGAGAGGCCTGTTCGGGCTGAAACTTTCTAATCTTGTCTATCTACTGATTCCGAAGAGATGGCCTAGCACATGCAGAGGTTTGGATGCCTCTAAGTGCCCTAGCGAATTGATTAGCAATTCTACTGCTCACTCCCCCAACTGATATGTTCAGATGATAGCTACTCCAAGTGAGCAAACTGATGGCTGATAATCACTGCATACCATAGGATAGGCCTATTGAGAAAGAGGAAGTTGATATGTAGAGGAAAGACTAGGTTTTGTGGTCCCAATGAATCCTTCTATGTTTTCCCTGCTACTTACGACTGCAAAATGTGGATCTGCTAATAACCCTTCGGAATGTGCTGGATCTCTGAATACTGTAGTATATGATGGATGCAATGGATAAACCTGAATGATCTATCCCAATAAGAGACTAGGGCAGATATCTCACTGTCGAACCCTTGCTAGTTGAAGACACCGTCTCCAACCCCAACTGTCGGGGTTGCACGCTGTGCTGCTGCTCAAAACTCCAAAATCAATCAACAATAACAATAGATATTCTCTTTGGTCCAATAATGCTTCTTAAATAGAATAGCATGTACGTTTAGGATTTGCATGTCACTTTTAGGGTTTACGCTTCACTTTTGCATGCATGCAATTCTAATTTCATGTTGACTTTAACACTAAAGTAAGGCTTGCATGCTACGCATGCTTTATGATATGAAGTCTTATGGAATTCTTACTACATTGATGACTTAATAATACTTAATTGATGCACCTTTCTGCTCCTAGTGCTATTAGTCCTCAGTTATTCCATTTTTATAAAAACAAAACATTACAAAAATCCGATGTCCCTGGTGTAGAAAATATGACATCCTTGACATAGAAAATGACAATATCTCTTATAGCTAGAAGTGTTCATATATCTGATGTTATTTCTCAACTTTTTCTTTTAACGGTCAATAGTTAAGGTCTACATATATCCAACAATTTCTATTTTTTGGAAACTTGAGATTTTAAAAAAAATGACATAAATGCTATGGTAGTGACAGCTTGCGGAGATTATGACCTTTGCATGGATTGTTTTTCCTTCTAAATGCAGAATTATTTGATCAGTTTCTATTATTGTTACAAATATTGAAGTCTGGATCTTGATTTTTTATGATCAATAATCATCAGTCAAGCTTGGTAAAAGAAAATTTTAAATAACAATATTCATGATCTTAAGGAAACAAATCGAGAATTACTTGCTAGATTGTGGGATGGAGTGAAAAGAAAAGGTGATGGGAAATGTTATTGTCCTTGTAGTGAATGCATGAGCTTTAAAATTAGAAGAATAAATATCACAACAACTAAAATACATCATTTGCAATATGGTCACATTGAGGGGGGGCATGAATATTGTCCATTGGTAACTTTTTCATTATATGTGTCTTTATATTTGTTGTTTTTGTGAATGTATGTATCATTTTAGTATTTGTTATATTTACACTAATATATTTAGTTGATGGTTTGTAATTTTAAGGGAAAATCCTCCTAGGGAATATCGCCAAGAGGATGTGCTTGTAGAACAAGCACCAGGGGAAAATGGAGCTCCGAATATTGAAGATCATGTTAATAATAATATTGAAGAGAGTGATCATATTGATATCATAGTTTGAGATGAAGGTACAAACACATTGATCGATGATGCAGTTAATTTTATAATGGATGATGATGATGATCCTGAAAATGACGACTTCGATGATGTCCATGATTTACCTCTACTTGATAAGGCATACAAACCCATTTATGAAGGCTCCAACACAACTCTTCTCTATGTAGTATATCGATGATACTGAACTTGAAGGTTATCAATGGTATTTCAAACACATCAATCACACATATGTTAAGGTATGTAATATATTCCATCACATATATATGATCATGATAAAGGTTATCTTTGTTCCAATAATAATTTTATTGTTAGTCCATAAGTAAAATTAAAAGGTATGGAATATGTTTCATTAATATTCTTTATATATTTATTAACTATATTGTTTTTGTTAATTTGTTGTATCTTGATAGTTGAGTTTTGGTTACCACCATCAAATATTTTACCTCACACATATTGAGATTTATATGCCATCATGAAAGGTATTGGAATGCAGTATCAACCAATTGATGCATGCCCCAATGACCATAGTATATATTAAAAGTAGCATGAAATTGAAACAGAATGATCAAAATGTCATATCAATAGATATCGAACAAATCAAGTAACAAAAGAGGTGCCTCGCAAGGCTCTTCATTATATTCTCATTATTCCACATTTGCAACGACTTTTCAGTTGTAAAAACGTAGCACAATTTATTGATGACCATGCATAGAAAAAAAGTGAATATGGAATTTTTCGATGGTTCTACATTTAGAGACATGGAGGAAAAATGAACACACTTTAAAGAAGAACCTTGTAATGTTATCCTTTGTTTGGCAGCATATGGTGTCAATCCATTTGCAAATATGAGATCTATTGTAATGCCCCGGTTTTGACCCCGTTGCATTAAGATGTATATGATGATGTATAAATTGTAAATGATAATAGTGTGGAGATAAAGGCCAAGGCCCCACCATTGATCGGTCATACTATGTTTTGGGATTTAAATTTGTCACCGATGGTATGTCGGGGCATGCGGCATATATTATATTGGCCATCATGTAAATATGCATCTATAATTAATTAAATGAACCCGACCAGCTACGATCGCGGCAACTAAATCGAAAGGGGGCATGATTTTCCCAAGGATGAGGATGTGGGGGGGGGATTTGTCAATCTTGAGCCAAAAAGGGAAAAACCCATGTGTCATCTTCCTTTGTTTTATTCCAACCACCTTTAGTTAATAATTTCTGCTGGTAGTTGAGGGAAGTTATGGCAGTTAATTGTTTTTGGAGTGGGGTGGCAGGACTGTCAGTCCATGCCTCCACGCACACTCCACCCATAGTTGACTTCTGAATGGAAAGGAAAAAAAAAATGCACTCTTCACCCACGCAGATTTTTTCTTCCTCTCTCCACGAGTTGCTGAGCACCCACGCACTGGAATTTCACGTCCTTCCTGTTGTCTGTTCATCCACGGGCAAAAATGGAGTTGTTTTTTTTCCTCACGCAGGACCTCCATTGTCTGTTCCTTTCCTCACTGGGTTGGATTGCTTCCTCATGCATAGGAATTTTCCTGGTTTCCAGCTGATACAACGAGTCGAGAGCTGTGCGTTTTCACCCACGATTTCCTGAAAAGAGCCATTCACGTCCTCAAGCGTATGTTTTCCTTATAGACCGGTATGGTTGTGTAATTTCTGTCATTTTAATGCTGAGATTGGAAATATTGTTCTCCCCCCCATGTTTACTGTTTAGTTGGGACTGTGTAATTCGATTTTTGGGAGTCGTTTTGGCCACGAGAGGGCCAAGAATGACTCAGAAATTGTTTTCCCTGTTTAAGCTATGACAGCTAAATTAATTGCCGGAGTGCAATGTTTGGTCTTCGAACTATGGGAGGAGTATGGATGTTGGCTTAGATTTGCTTGATAAACCTGGTGGCTGGAAACCACATAGAGAGAGCTAGAGGGCTGGCCTTCTTCTCCATCACCCCTGAATAGCACTAGAAGGGAATGCAGGGCCTGAGGGACTGTGTAGCAGAGAAGGGACTGATTCCTTGTGTTGGGTGTGTTTGGGTGTCTTAGAGGTCAAGCTAGTTCTGGTGTAGGTGTTCTTGGCTCTGTAATGAGCTCACCAGCTTAGCAATTTACCTTCTCCAGCTCCTTAATGGCCTGATAAACCCAACTGTGTTGGTTTGGCTGTGTTTTGTATATCCCTGGCTATGTGTAAGCCTGCTAGTTCCCTTATTCCTTAGAGAATCATGCCCAGCTCGGGGGTGGCAGCGCTGCTGAGAGATTAAGGAGCACGCTAGCCTATGGTTGGGTGGAACGTTGCAACGACGTAGCTGGTTGCGGAATGGAGCTTTCATAAGATAAGTCATCTTGAGTATTTTACCTCTGCAATTCTATATTTACTATTAATTAAAATGAAATGAACATGTTGAATACATGCATGTATGAATGCTATTGATTTCTGTTGTGGATGAGGATTAGATTGCATCTGTGCATGACGAATAATCCTGTGTGCATATTTTAGTTCAAATTTGTTAAGCATTCTGTTTATGCAATTTTTGTGAATTTTCATGTTCATGGGCTATTAGCCCAGGTGGTCAATGATTGAGTCACGTCTTCCTTGCCGGTCAGAGGCAAGGGGGACGTGACAGAATGGTATTAGAGATCTGGGTTGTAGCAATGGGCCTCTATGGGCCAAGAAGATGCAGTGACAGAAGGTAGAATTACCTTCTCTGTTCAGCAGAACAACAGCAATCAGGAATTTGATGGAAGCAAAATTTCACAAAAAAAAAAAAAAATTGCCTAAGTGTTTGAACAGTGGTTCATCGGAGCACTAAGTGGAATCAACTTCCACTGTGGTGGAAGGATTCGGCGTTTGACAGCCTGCAGTTGCATCTGTGAAAAGGGTTAGACTGTCGACATAGTAATGGGTCCGATTGCTGACAAAAGAAACTTTGAAAAATAGTTGAAGTGTTGGAGCAGTCGAAAGGATTGGCGGAATTGACTTCCGTTGTAGCGGAAGGTTTAACCTTTTCTCATCTGCCGTTGCGAACGGCGAAGCGATTCCACATCCGACGTGAAGGACCGCTGACAGTCGACGTGGTCGAAGAAAGACAAATTTTCAAAAATTTGTCTAAGAGTTGGGAAATCGGAAGCAGGAATGATCTCCTGTTCACCGTTGCGGAAGGATTCATGAAGTGAACTTCCGCCAGTCGGAAGGGAAAGTGGTCCGTCATTCTGCCGTTGTGGAAGTGAAATCGCTAAAGATTCCAACCAGAAAGGCCGCCGACGCCTGAAGTTGAAAATTTCTCCAAGTAAGAGTGGACGTCGGAAGCATTCGAACTTTGGTGAGCCACCGTTGCGAAAGCCAAAGTCATTTGGCTTCCGATCCAAAAGTCAGCTGACGTCCGATGTTAAAATTATTCTCCGTAAGTGCCGATCAGGAGGATTTAAGGTTTGCCGAGCCGCCGTTGCGGAAGCCAAAGTCATTTGGCTTTCGATGTCGAAAGTCTGCTGACGTCCGACGTTCAAGTTGTTCCAAGTGCCAAATCGGAAGAGAAAGTGTTCCGGGAGCCGATTCGGTAGAAGAAAGAATGGAAAGAGGAGCCGATTCGGCAGAAGAAAGAATGGAAAGAGGAGTCGATTCTACAAAAGGAAGAATGCTTCTGACTTCTGATGTTGTGGAAGAGAAAGAAGTTTCTAGTCCGTCGTTGTGGAAGCCAAAGACATCCGACAGCCGATGTGGAAAGGCATCCGATAGCCGATGTGGAAAGGCATCCGACAGCCGATTTCAACTGTTTTCAGAGGGATTTTTCAACTATTTTTCAGGGGAATTTTCAGGGTTGAAAAAGAGAAATTAGCAGCGATCTAATGCGCCAGATTGCGTGGAAACAAATGTTTTACAAAAAAAAAAAAATGAGGGCGCTGCCAAGGGGGCAAGCCCCCTTAACCCCCGTCGCCCCCTTCAGACAGTCATTCCTTGAGGAAGAAAATTCTATGTTGGGCAAATTTGTTATTTTATGGTTATTCCAAGAGAAGGTAAGTAATGATGTTTTGTATCAATGTATGCATCTAACAATTGTGTTATTAACACGTTTGCAGAATTATAGTCACCTTTAAGAGCAGTATTCCAGGTAGTGCAGTTGGGTAAGTAAGTGGTGATTCAGTCATGAGAACCCATGACAGATATGATGCTTGGGATTCTTATGAGCGAGCAGAAGATGCCATGGGAGAAAATGTACGTAATAGAAATGATGACATAGAGTCTAATGGAAGGAGATTCCAATAGACACCGTCAAATGTTGCAGCCACTATGAGAAGCTTAATTAAAGCCCAGGAGGAGCAGCATAAGTTAAATGCTGCTATGCTATAGAGTTTGATAGACTTGCAAAGGAAGATAGACTCTGGATGAGGTACAGCAAGACCAGAAGGCAATAAGAGCAGTACTAGGAGAAGGAGAAGAACTTCTAGTGGAACATCTGATTCTAAAGAATCTAGTGGGGATTCAAGTTCATAAAAGAAAAAGGAAGAGACACCATAGAGATCACTCTCGTGATGAATTCAAGAAAGCTAAACCTCCTACGTTTGATGGTGAGGTAAAGACTGGACAAGAGGCTGAAGCTTGGCTTCTTGGTATTAAGAAGTACTTTCAAGTGCATGATTATTCAAGAAACATGAAGTCAAGAGTTTCCATATTCAATCTAAATGGAAGAGCATCCATTTGGTGGGAACACTTCAAGCAAGTAAAGAGGATCAACGAAAGGAGACTGAAGTGGAAGCAGTTCAAGAAGTATTTTAAGAAGAAATACCTATCTGACAAGTATTATGATGACAAGATTAAGGAGTTCCATGAGCTGAGATTGGGACAGCAAACCATGGAAGAGTATGCAAACAAGTTTTTGGAGCTTTTGAGGTATGTCTGGTACATCAGAGATGAAAAAGTGAAGGTCCAGCATTTTCTGAGTGGATTACCTCAGTCTTACAAAGATAGAATTGAGTTTTATGAACCTCGAACTCTTGAAGAAGCAATAAGGAAAGCTAAGTATTGCTATGAGCAAAGCAAAGGCAAACCTGATTACCATAAGGCATGGAAGGACAAGAAGAATGAGAAGTTCGACCAAAGAAAGAAAGGTTTCAAACCTTCTAATTTCAGGAATCAGCAGAAGAAGCCATCTCAAGCTGCGAGTAAGCCAGTTGGAGCGACCGTAGAAAAGCCTAAAGATCCATAATAGAATAGAGGGCCACTTCAGTGTTGGAAATGTGGAGGACCCCACATGCGCAGGAATTGTCCACTCAAGAATGAGAGTGCCAAGCCAGCTTATAATGTTCAAGAAGAAGAAACAGTGGGTCAACTAGCAAGGGCAATCCCTAGGATTTATGCAGCACTGGAGGACCATCAAGCAGACCACCAGTCAGCTGTGGTTGAAGTAGCAGGTAAGATTGATGAGCAAGCTGTTTCTATTTTGATTGACCCTGGTTCTACTCACAGTTACATTACTCCTAGAGTAGTGGATATTTGTGCTTTTAAGAAAGTAAAGCATAGGAAGTATTGGTTAGTTCAGCTAGCCACTGGAACTAAGAGAAAAGTCAGTGAGGTGGTAAATAAATGTCCATTGGTCATGAATGGATTGGTCACTTGTGTAGATCTGAATGTTCTACCACTTGGTTCCTATGACGTTCTCATTGGAATGGACTGGTTAGAAGCTCACAGGGTGAAGCTTGACTGTTATAATAAGACTTTTGAATGCATGAATGAAGAAGGAAACCTAGTAGTGGTGAAAGGCATTCCAAAGGTGATTTCAGTAAGGTAGGTTTCAGCAATGCAGTTAAAGAAGTTCTGTAGGAAGGATTGCCAGTTGTACGCAGCTCATATCTTGGAGGAAACAAGAGATGAAACTCCTAGGTTGGAGGACTATCAGGTCTTACAGGAATTCAGGGATGTGTTTCCTGATGAGATTCCAGGGCTTCCTCCAAAGAGGGACATTGATTTCACTATTGAACTTGTGCCAAGAGTAGCACCAGTGTCCAAGGCACCTTACAGGATGAGCACACCAGAGATGCTAGAATTGAAAATGCAACTGCAAGAGTTGCTAAAAAAGAAGTATATTCGGCCGAGTGTGTCTCCTTGGGGAGCACCAATTCTATTTGTTAAGAAGAAATATGGTACGCTCAGGCTATGTATTGACTACAGGCAGTTGAACAAGGTTACTGTGAAGAATAAGTATCCTTTCCCTAGGATTGATGACCTCTTTGATCAAATGAGAGGGGCAAGGGTATTCTCCAAGATTGACTTGAGGTCTGGTTACCATCAGGTGAGAATCAAGGATGAAGACATTCATAAGACAGCCTTCAGGACAAGGTATGGGCATTATGAGTTTGTAGTGGTACCATTTGATCTCACAAATGCACCAGCTACATTTATGTGCCTTATGAATAGCGTCTTCAGCAGGTATTTGGATAAGTTTGTGCTTGTTTTCCTTGATGACATTCTTGTTTATTCTAAGGATGATGAAGAGCATGAAGAGCATCTAAGATTGACATTGAGTTTGCTCAGGGAGCATCAGTTGTATGCAAAACTGAGCAAGTGTGACTTTTATAGAGATAGAATTCAGTATTTGGGTCACATTATCTCAGAGGAGGGTATATCTGTGGACCCTGAAAAGATTGAAACCATTATGAATTGGCCTACTCCAAGAAATGTGACAGATGTAAGATATTTCATGGGACTTGCAGGATACTACAGGAGATTCATTGAGGGATTCTCCAAAGTTGCACATGACATCACTTCTTTGCAAAAGAAGAGGATGAAGTTCGAATGGACAGCAAGCTGTCAAGAAAGCTTCTAGCAATTGAAGAATCTTCTCACCAGTGCACCAGTGTTGAAGGTTGCAGATCCAGAGAAAGATTTTGTGGTGTGTACCGATGCATGCAAACAAGGGCTTGGAGGAGTCCTTATGCAGGACAACCATGTGATATGTTATGAGTAAAGGAAGATGAAGGAGCATGAGAAGAACTATGCCACTCATGATCTAGATCTTGCAGCCATAGTACATGCTCTCAAGATGTGGAGACATTACTTGATGGGTAGAATATTTGAGCTCAGAACAGACCATTGTGGTTTGAAATATCTATTTGATCAGCCTACTTTGAATGCTAGGCAAGCAAGATGGCTGGAGTTTTTATGTGAGTTTGATTTTGAAATCAAGCACATAAAGGGAAAAGAGAATAAGGTAGTTGATGCACTCAGCAGGAAAATGCAAGAAATGCATGTGGCATCTCTTAGTATTTGCCAATCAGATTTGAGGCAGCAGATTGTTAGTCATGTTGCTGGAGATGAATTATATGAGCAGGTAAAAGACAAATTGCAACAGCAAAGTCTTGAAAAGAGGTATGAGGGATATAAATTGGAAGAAGATGGAATTCTCACTTTTAAAGGCAGAATTTATATTCCAGATGTAGCAGATTTGAGGAGAGTTGTTATGGATGAGATCCATCAAGCTCCATATTCTGGTCACCCAGGATATCAGAAGACAATTGCTACAGCTAGAAAGCAGTACTTTTGGCCAGGTATGAAAAGGGATATGGCTGAGTACATTTCAAGATGTATGAAATGTCAATAGGTAAAGGTTGAGCATCAACATCCAGCAGGTTTGGTGCATCCTTTGCCAGTTCTGGAATGGAAATGGGAAGTTATTTCCATGGATTTTATTACAAGATTGCCAATGACTTGGAGACAACATGATTCCATCATGGTTGTGGTAGACAAGTTGACGAAGGCAGCAAATTTTATACTAGTGAAGTCTACATATGAGGCTGGTGACATTGCAAAGATCTTCATGAAGGAGATATTCAAATTGCATGGATTGCCGAAGGCAATAGTATCTGACAGAGATGTCAAGTTCACTTCCAAATTTTGGAAGGGGTTGTTTGCAGATTTGGGTACAAAGCTAAACTTCAGCACTGCATACCATCCTCAGACGAATGGGCAAACCGAGAGAGTTAATCAGGTGCTTGAAGATATGCTTCGCATGTATGTGATGGACAAACCAACCAAGTGGGAAGATTACTTGCACTTGGTAGAGTTTGCTTATAACAATGGACAGCAAGCATCCTTGGGGATGAGTCTGTATGAAGCTTTGTATGGAAGAAGGTGTAGAACACCAGTGACTTGGGATAATCCAGTGAACAAAATTGTGCTTGGACCAGAATTGCTCAAGGAAATGGAGCAAGAGGTCGTAAAGATCAGGCAAAAGCTGAAAGCAGCACAGGACAGAAAGAAAAGCTATGCAGATAAGCATAGGGTGAATAGGGAGTTCAGTGTTGGGGATCATGTTTACCTCAGAGTGAGGGCAAGGAAGAGTTCCTTGAAGCTTGGAAGTTGTGCCAAGTTGTCACCAAGATACTGTGGGCCGTTTGAAGTGCTTGAAAGGATAGGGACAGTTGCATATAGACTTGCATTGCCTGCTAGCACTAGGGCTCATAATGTTTTTCATGTTTATTTGCATAAGAGATATGTACATGATTCTAACCATGTGATAAATTGGGATGTGATTCAGGTGGAACCCAAGGGAGAGTTCCGAACCGAGCCAATGTGCATCCTCGACAGGAAGGTCACAATGCTCTGGAACCGAGCCATAAGTTAGGTAAAGGTGTAATGGGAGCACTACAGGCCTGAAGAGGCTACATGGGAGCTGGAGGATGCCATGCGATTAGCACATCCATTTTTGTTCAATTCTGTGGAACACTGAGGCGATGCCAGTGTAGCATTTTGTTCAATTTTGTAAGCACTCAGGACAGTGCTATTGAAGGCGGAGGGGAATGTAATGCCCCAGTTTTGACCCTGTTGCATTAAGATGTATATGATGATGTATAAATTGTAAATGATCATGGTCTGGAGCTAAAGGCCAAGGCCCCACCATTGATCGGTCATGCTATGTTTTGGGATTTAAATTTGTCACCAACGGTATGTCGGGGCATGCAGCATATATTATATTGGTCATGATGTAAATATGCATCTATAATTAATTAAATGAACCCGACCAGCTACGATCACGGAAACTAAATCGAAAGGGGTCATGATTTTCCCAAGGATGAGGATGTGGGGGGGAATTTGTCAATACTGAGCCAAAAAGGGAAAAACCCATGTGTCATCTTCCTTTGTTTTATTCCAACCACCTTCAGTTAATAATTTCTGCTGGTAGCTGAGGGAAGTTATGGCAGTTAATTGTTTTTGGAGTGGGGTGGCAGGACTGTCAGTCCATGCCTCCATGCACACTCCACCCATAGTTGACTTCTGAATGGAAAGGAAAAAAAAACATACTCTTCACCCACGCAGATTGTTTCTTCCTCTCTCCATGAGTTGCTGAGCACCCACGCACTAGAATTTTGCGTCCTTCCTGTTGTCTGTTCATCCACGGGCAAAAACGAAGCTATTTTTTTCCTCACGCAGGACCTCCATTGTCTGTTCCTTTCCTCACTGGGTTGGATTGCTTCCTCACGCACAAGAATTTTCCTGGTTTCCAGCTGATACAACGAGCTGAGAGCTGTGCGTTTTTACCCACGATTTCCTGAAAAGAGCCATTCACGTCCTCAGGTGTATGTTCTCCTTACAGACCGGTATGGTTGTGTAATTTCCGTCATTTTAATGCTGAGATTGGAACTATTTTTCTCCCCCCATGTTTACTGTTTAGTTGGGACTGTGTAATTTGATTTTTGGGAGTCATTTTGGCCACGAGAGGGCCAAGAACGACTCAGAAATCGTTTTCCCTATTTAAGCTGTGACAGCTAAATTAATTGCTAGAGTGCAATGTTTGGTCTTCAGATTGTGGGAGGAGCAGGGATGTTGGCTTAGATTTGCTTGATAAACCTGGTGGCTGGAAACCACACAGACAGAGCTAGAGGGCTGGCCTTCTTCTCCATCACCCCTGAATAGCACTAGAAGGGAATGCAGGGCCTGAGGGACTGTGTAGCAGAGAAGGGACTGATTCCTTGTGTTGGGTGTGTTTGGGTGTCTTAGAGGTCAAGCTAGTTCTGGTGTAGGTGTTCTTGGCTCTATAATGAGCTCACCAACTTAGCAATTTACCTTCTTCAGCTCCTTAATGGCCTGATAAACCCAACTGTGTTGGCTTGGCTATGTTTTGTATATCCCTGGCTATGTGTAAGCCTGCTAGTTCCCTTATTCCTTGGAGAATCATGCCCAGCTCGGGGATGGTAGCGCTGCTGAGAGATTAAGGAGCATGCTGGCCTATGGTTGGGTGGAACGTTGTAGCGACGTAGCTGGTTGCGGAACAGAGCTTTCATAAGATAAGTCATCTTGAGTATTTTACCTCTGCAATTCTATATTTACTGTTAATTAAAATGAAATGAACATGTTGAATACATGCATGTATGAATGCTGTTGATTTCTGCTATGGATGAGGATTAGATTGCATCTGTGCATGATGAATAATCCTGTGTGCATATTTTAGTTCAAATTTGTTAAGCATTCTATTTATGCAATTTTTGTGAATTTTCATGTTCATGGGCGGTTAGCCTGGGTGGTCAATGATTGAGTCGCGTCTTCCTTGCCGGTCGAAGGCAAGGGGGACATGACATCTATAAATTCGATGTGGTTTAATTTTGTTATCAATAATAACATTACTCCATGGACGTCAATAAAAAGGGAGCACATAATGTTGGCAATGATTTTCCAGGTAGTTGTTTATACAACAATTTTTTTTAATGCAACAACATCTCATTTCTCATATTTGTTGCACACGGTCATATGTTTTTTTTTCATTTACTCATATATATTATTTATATATCTAAAATAGTTGTAATTATGTAGTGTATATGTTCAAATCAATTAGCTAAGTATCAAGTTAAAGATATGAATGTATATATCGATCCTTTTATTGAAGAGCTACTAGAACTATGGAATGGAATCACTATATATGATGTCTCCAGTCCAATACAACAATGAAATTTTAAATTCCATGCAATACTTGCATGGATAATTCATGATACCCCAGGGTTAACACATTTTTTTGGTATGTAATTATAACTTCCACTTTAACAATATTTAATTTTATGAATTTTATATATTAATCATGTATGTTTTTTAAATAATCAACTCTTTATATATAATTATAATAATTGATAGAGTTAATCCATCTCTTATAGGTTTTCAAACAAAGGAAAATTTGCATGTCTAGTTTGCGGTCCTAAGAAGAAATATCAATGTTCAAAGAGCTTAGGAAAGGAGGTGTTTGAGAAGTATAGGCTTTCCCTCTCTAAGAATCATAGGTATTGAAGTACTAGAAAACATATTTTCAATTGAAAAGAATAGACTACATTAAAACTATAGAGAATGACTTGGTAATTTTGGCTGTTGGGCAAGGCAAAAAGCTAGGTTTAGGGTTTTAGAGAAAGATTATGACTATTTTAGGGCCTTTTAGAGCATATTTTGGTATTTTTTCAATTTTTGTATTTTTAGAGTTCCCTATAATTCCACCTTAGGGCTTTTAGGGATTTAGAGGCTAGGAAAAAAATTTAGGGAAAGAGGCCAAAATTTTAGGGAGGCCAAATATTGCAAAAAATTAATAAATTTTTTTCGATTTTTAGGGTCTTTACGATAAAATTGCAGACCTAAAATTACCATAATCTACCATGTAAATGAAATCTATCTAACACTATTGACTAGGTTTGGGAAAAGAAAAGAAATGTGAAAACCAAGGGAAACCCTACCCTAGCACAATCCCTACCCAACATCGGGCTTCTAGGAAGAATGTCTAACCTATTAAGGAAAGGTTCTTAGGTCAAACAACTAGCCTAGGAAAACTAAGGGGAAACCCTAGGGAACCCCCACAAGGAAATGTGCCTCAGCTTGTTAAGGTGACAAGAATGAAGGTAATGGCCAATCCTAGGGCAAAGTGCAACTCTAGGGCTACCACTAAGACTTGAACATGTACACCCACCAACATCCAAACAAAAAGGTAAGAATCTTGACCTATTCATGGTCATGTTCATCCAACAAATCAAGGTATCACCAAAGAATTACCAAAAAAGAGCTTGCATTAACTAGAAACATTACTCAAGAGGAGCGCATCCATCCAAAGAAATCCTAACATGGGTAAAACAAGTGCAAAGTGTATTATCCCATAAGTTATGTTTTTGAAATGAAAGTGAGGAGATCTACTTCTATGATCTCACACTCATCTTTTAAAATATCCAAGCCTAAATGCCTTAAAACAAGTCAATTTGAAATTATAAAATGTCAACTTAAAATTTAAAGAAAATAATAATAAAATATACCCTAAGGTAGACTTAAGGTAGGCTACCTAGGGAATTTGTATCCCCGAGTACCAAAACACGCTCAAATAAGTGACTCGGTCTTAATGAAACGCTAGAGTTGTTAGGATTATTAATCCTCCCTTGGTCAAATGTCTATTAGATTGATTATTGCCTAACTTAGGAAACTTAAATTAATTAAATGAGTCCACTAGTGAAATTTGCTCCACATGGCCCAATGTGGACACATGTACCAGTCAATGAAGTGTGGGCGACAATGCTAGAGGTTAACTACCACTTACTGCATGTGCATGCATCAGTGGGGGCAGATCCTTGACCAATCCCTACATTTTAGGAGCCACTGGGAGTCCCAACACCAACCTACTTCAGTTAGTTGGAGTTAGCACTAGTTATCCACAGTTAGCCTTCAGTTACCTTCAGATGACTCACTATCAGTTAGATAGTGCATGCTTTGCATGGATAATGCATGCATGCATGTGGAGGAGTGCTTTTGTTGACCTACTACACTCAGTTGCACTGAGTTAACTAGTTGTTACTGTCTGTTGGAGTTATTGGTCGTCGGAGAGTTGATTTGTTGGACTTCGATATTGATTGGGAGACCTTGAGTAAGAGATTCAGTTTGATACAGTCTTATCCACTTGTTGAATTCAAATTCATTCCTCATGAATTCAAATTATACCTATTTGTAATGTATTTTACACTGGATATTATTATGATGAATATACTAAAAATTCCTGAGCAATACTTGTCTATTTCCTGTGTGGTTTGTTTTGCTTAGTTTGTATGTTCATCCTCCATTCAATTGCTGCAACATAATCAGAACTCTCTCCTTGAAGATCATATGGCATTCAAATTCTAACATGGTATCAAAGCCTTCTTAGGCAGTTTTCATGCTTGTTTCTCCTTGTCAAACATCAGAAGCAGCTGGATTTCCACATAAGTCCCCTATGAAAATTTGCTAGCTTTGGATTAATTCAGAGTAGAGGAGAGGGCATGATGGACCCTGAAAACATGTACATGTCTGGAGGAAAAGCATGATTCTAACATTTCTTTTTTTTTCGTGTTATTTGCAGTGAAATTGACAGGTGCTACGTAGCTTGAAAGAAGTATTTCATGTCTCCCTGCCGGAGCAATTATGAGTTCTGAAAATCCTGAGCCATGGATCCACATAGGTTCCAATTACCTTGATTGGAGGATTGATATGCAGCTAGCCTTGTGCAAGCATGGATACCACAGGATTATACATGGATGGGAGGCTAAACCTCATCAGCCGGTAGAGCAAAACAAGATCCTAAACCATTGGGATGAAGCATTCAGGTATTTATGTACTTATATTTCCAGAGATCTCCTCTTCCATCTGGAAGGATTAAGGACTCCCAGAGAATCCTGGGAGAATCTTGATAGCTTGTTTAACAAACAAGATTAGCTTTGAGGACACATTCTATAGAATGAGTTGGTATCTTTACATCCCAACATTTTCAATACTATTGAGCTATTCTTCTCCAAATTCAAGTCTCTAGTGCTACAATGCAGATAGTGTGGGATAGAGCAGAAGGATGAGCATAATTTCCTTTCAATACTCAGAAAACTGGGTCTTGGGTACTCTTTCTTTGTCTCTATGTTTCATTCCAAGCAGGAAATCTTTCCTGATTGGAAACTACCTTCTCTAGATTCATTCTCTGAGTCCTTAATCAAATAACCAAACAAATTTATTTGAATGGGAGACATCCAGACTTCCAAATATCAAGCTCTATTGGTTACTAACTCCTCCAAAGTGCAAGAAAAGGGGAAATCAAAGAAGGATCCCAAGGCAGCTGATTCGAAGCCTAAACCAAATCAGCAAGCTTCAGAAGGGGCCTCTGGCTCTAAGAAGAAGAAATTTGAAAACAAGTTATGTCTGTATTGTGAAAAGGGATACCTTCTTGAAGAGCATTGTATGAGGAAGCAACTTGATGAGATGTCCACTCTTCTCAAGTAGCACAACATTGCTCCTCCAAGAGCAAAGAATCCTGATGAAGAAGCACCGACATAAGATGCCAAAAGGTGTCATGCTTTGAAATCAAATCTCTCTCCATCCTCAGCATACATTATAGATTCTGGAGTCTCCAACCACATGGTTTCCTCCAAAGAATCCTTCTCTACACTTTCATGATCAAAGGGGCCTAATATTCACATGGGAGATGATTCCCAGATTCCAGCAGAAGGAAGGGGCTCAGTTAGAGTGAAGCATGGTCAGTTCAAGAATGTCTTATATGTGCCCTCCCTTACTACTAACCTGTTATCTATTTACCAGATGACACATACAGGCTCTCCCAAGAGGGTCACATTTGATTCAGACTCAGTTGAGATTACAGAAAAATCCACTGGAAATATTGTAGCTAAAGGTATTGCAAATCACTCTACCAAAGCTTATGAGTTTTCACATTTCTTGCATGTTTCTCCTCCTACAACTTTATTGTCTCGTGCTAACAACACCAGCAAGATTTGGCATGAGAGATTTGTCCATATCAATTTCAAATATCTGAAGTAACTCCACAATGATAACATGGTTGAAGGTTTTCCCTCCATCCAAACTTTCAATGGAGTATGTGTTGGGTGCTTGGTAGGTAAGCATCCAGAAAATAAGTATGATGTTGGGAAGGCTCATAGAGGTGTTTATGCACTTTATTTGATACATAGTGATGTAGTTGGACCTATGTCCACAAATTCAATTAATGGTTGTAGGTATTTTTTAACCTTTACCGATGATTGTTCTAGGTACTATTGGATCTACTTCATGAAGCTAAAATCAAAAGTTTTTGAGACTTTTAAAAGTTTTAAAGCTATGGTTGAGAATAAATTCTATAAGAATATCAAGTCAATAAGATCCAATGGAGGAGGAGAATATGTCAAAAGAGATTTCCAAAATTTCTGTGAATAAGAGGGGATTCGAATGGAACACTCAGTTCCATACACACCAGAACAAAATGGTGTGGCTGAGAGGAAGAACAAGTCAGTGAAGGAGTTGGAAACATGCCTTCTCCATGGCAAGCATATACCTCCTTCTCTTTGGGATGAAGTAGTAAACTGTGCTTTGTATTTGCAGAATAGGGTGCCCCACAAGTCATTGGTTGGGGTGTCTCCATTCGAAGCACTACATGGGTATAAGCCCAATGTCTCTCTTCTGAGGTTTTTTGGTTCCAAAGCTTGTGTCAGGATACCACTTGACAAGAGAAAGGCCTTCCAAGCCCAAAGTAGTGAATGCATTTTGTTGGGATATGCATATGATGCAAAGCTTACAAACTAATGGAGGTTGCTACCAGAAGATGCTTCATTGAAAGAAGTGTCTAGTTCGAAAAATATCACCTACATGATACTCCTCCAGCATAACAAGAAGGTATAACCATATCTCCTCCTATTTTTTATGATGATGATGTGCTACAGGTTTCATATTCAGATGAAGAAGATCACATATAGCATGATCCTATTATTGAGACTGAATCTCAAGAGATTCTAGATCCAGATCTAGTACCCATTCCAAATCAGAATCCTAAACCTAGATGGGCTCAAAAGCTTCTTAATGGATCTAGAAGTGGTGTTGGAGTTCCAAAAGACAAAAGAAGAACTAGGTCCCAATATCAAAATGAGCATGATGCACTATCTCTCACATAATGGTGCAGCAAAGTTCCAGGTCGATGCTACTTGATGATGGCGAATGATCAGCTACATGGCCTATAGAAGAAGATATTTGATCATTCCCTACCTTCACCATCCAGCAGAACCAAACAGAGTCATCAGTTTGGAAGTAGATTAAGAGGTCCACTGATGTACCATGTTGCTGCATAGAGATATAATTTTTTGCAGCAGTGTTTTTGCTCTATTTATTTTTCTAAGGAGGAAGCTTCTTTCTTCTAAGGATAGCTTGCAGATTGCTATTTTCTTGCTTATTTTTGAGGGGGGGGGGGGGTTCCCACAAGGTTTTCCCCTATTTCCTCAGTTGTACTAAGAAACATTTTTTTTATTATCTTCTAGATTGTATTTGGGTGACCTATGGTCTTGTTACCAGGGCCCACAATTGTGCAAGTTAGGATTCAGGAGGGGTGTTAGGATTATTAACCCTCCCTTGGTTAAATGTCTATTAGATTAATTATTTCCTAACTTAGGAACCTTCAATTAATTAAATGAGTCCACTAGTGAAATTGGGTCCACATGGCCTAATGGGGCCACATGTACCAGTAATTGAAGTGTGGGGGACAATTCTAGAGGTTAACTACCACTTACTGCATGTGCATGCATCCATGGGGGTGCCTCCTAGACCAATCCCTGCATTTTAGGAGCCACTAGGAGTCCCAACACCAACCTACTTGAGTTAGTTGGAGTTAGCACTAGTTAGCCAAAGTTAGCCCTCAATTACCTTCAAGTGACTCACTATCAATTAGCTAGTGCATGCTTTGCATGGATAATGCACGCATGCATGTGGAGGATCAGTTTTGATCACCTACCACACTTAGTTGCATTGAGTTAACTAGTTGTTACTGTATGTTAGAGTTATTGGTCATCGGAGAGTTGATTTGTTGGACTCCGATATTGATTGGGAGACCTTGAGTTAGAGATTCAGTTAGATACAGTCTTATTCACTTGGAGAATTCGAATACATTCCTCATGCATTCTAATTCTACCTATTTGGAATCTATTTTACACCGAATATTATTATGATGAATATACTATAAATTCTTGAGCAATACCTGTTTGTTTCATGTGTGGTTTGTTTTTATTAGTTTGTATGTCCATCCTCCATTCAATTGCTACAACATAATCAGAACTCTCTACTTGAAGATAATATGGTATTCAAATTATAACATGGTATCAGAGCCTTCTCAGGTAGGTTTCATGCTTGTTTCTCCTCATTGAACATCAAAAGTAGCTAGGTTTCCACAAAAGTCCTCTATGAAACTTTTCTAGCTCTGGATTCATTCAAAGCAACGGAGAGGCAATGACGGACCCTGAAAACATGTTCATGTCTAGAGGAAAAGCATGATTCTAACGGTTGTTTTGTTTTAGTGTTATTTGTAGTGAAATTGACAGGTGCTACGTAGCTTGAAATAAGTATTTGATTTCTCCATGCTAGAGAAATTATGAGTTCTCAAACTCCTGAGCCACGGATCCTCACAACTTCCAATTACCTTTATTGGAGGATTGATATGCAGTTGTCCTTGCACAAGCATGGCTACCACAGGATTATACATGGATGGGAGGCTGAACCTCATCAGCCGGTAGAGCGGAACAAGTTCCTAAACCATTGTGATGAAGCATTCAGGTACTTATGTACTTATATTTCCATAGATCTCCTCTTCCATATGGAACGATTGAGGACTCCCATAGAATCCTGGGAGAAACTTGATATCTTGTTTAACAAACAAGATGAGCTTCGGGAACACATTATGAAGAATAAGTTGGTATCTTTACATCCCAGCAGTTTTGAGACTATTTAGCGATTCTTCTCCAAATTCAAGTCTCTAGTGCTATAATGTAGACAGTGTGGGATAGAGCGGAAGGATGAGCAGATTGTCCTTTCAATACTCAGAAAACCAGGTCCTGAGTACTATGTCTATGTCTCTATGTTTCATTCCAAGTGGGAAAGATTTCCTGATTGGAAACTACCTTCTCTAGATTCATTCTCTGAGTCCTTAATCAAAGAACAAGACAAATTGATTCAAATGGGAGTCATCCAGAATTCAAAAGATCAAACTCTATTAGTTACTGACTCCTCCAAAGCACAAGAAAAGGGGAAATCAAATAAGAAGGATCCTAAGGCAGCTGATTCAAATCCTAAACCAAATCAACAATCTTTCGAAGGGGCCTCTGGCTCTAAGAAGAAGAAATTTGAAAAGAAGTTATGTCTCTATTGTGAAAAGGGATACCATCTTGAAGAACATTGTATAAGGAAGAAACTTGATGAGATGTCCACTCTTTTCAAGCAGCACAACATTGATCCTCCAAGAGCAAAGAATCATGATGAAGAAGCACCAACAAAATATGCCGAAAGGTGTCATGCTTTGAAAAGAAAATCTCTCTCCATCATTAGCATACATTATAGATTCTAGAGCCTCCAACCACATGGTTGCCTCCAAATAATCCTTCTCTACACTTTCACTATCAAAGGGGCCTAATATTCATATGGGAGATGATTCCCATATTCCAGTAGAAGGAAGGGGCTCAGTCAGAACGAAGCATGGTGAGTTCAAGAATGTCTTATATCTTCCCTCCCTTGCTGCTAACATGTTATTTGTTTACCAGATGACACATATAGGCTCTCCCAAGAGGATCACATTCGATTCATACTCAGTTGAGATTACAGAAAAAGCCATTGGAAATATTGTAGCAAAAGGTATTGCAAATCACTCTACCAAAGCTTATGAGTTTTCACATTTCTTGCATGTTTCTCCTCCTATAGCTTTATTGTCTCATGCTAACAACACCAGCAAGATTTGGCATGAGAGATTTGGCCATTTTAATTTCAAATATCTAAAGCAGCTCCATAATGATAACATGGTGGAAGGTTTTCCCTCCATCCAAACTTTCGATGGAGTATGTGTTGGGTGCTTGGTAGGTAAGCATCCAAAAAAAAAGTATGATGTTGGGAAGGCTCATAGAGCTGTTTCTACACTTGATTTGATACACAGTGATGTAGGTGGACCTATGCCCACACATTCAATTAATGGTTGTAGGTATTTTTTGACCTTTATTGATGATTGTTCTAGGTACTGTTGGATCTACTTCATGAAGCTAAAACCAGAAGTTTTTGAGAATTTTAAAAGTTTTAAAGCTATGGTTGAGAACAAGTTCAATAAGAAGATCAAGCCAATAAGATCCGATGGAGGAGGAGAATATGTCAAAAGAGATTTCCAAAATTTCTATGAATCAGAGGGGATTTGAAGGGAACACTCAGTTCCATACACACCACAGCAAAATGTTGTGGCTGAGAGGAAGAGCAGATCACAGAAGCAGATGGAAACATGCCTTCTCTATGGCAAGAATATACCTCCTTCTCTTTGGGATGAAGCAGCAAACGATGCTTCGTATTTGCAGAATAGGGTGCCCCACAAGTCATTGGTTAGGGTGACTCCATTCGAAGCACTGCATGGGTATAAGCCCAATTTCTCTCATCTGAGAGTTTTTGGTTCCAAAGCTTGGGCTAGGATACCACTTGACAAGAGAAAATCCTTCCAAGCCCAAACTAGTGAATGAATTCTGCTGGGATATGCAGATGATGCAAAATATTACAAACTAATGGAGGTTTCTACCAGAAGATGCTTCGTTGAAAGAAGTGTCCAATTCAAAGAAGATCAACTACATGATACTCCTCCAATAGCACAAGAAGGTATAACCATTTCTGCTCCTATTTGTGATGATGATGATGTGCTACAAGTTTTAGATTCAGATGAAGAAGCTCACATACAGCATGATCCGGTTATAGAGACTGTATCTCAAGAGATTATAGATCCAGATCCAGTACCCATTCCAAATCAGAATCCTAAACCCAGATGGGTTCAAAAGCCTCTTGATGTAGCTGGAAGTGGTGTTAGAGTTCCAGAAGACAAAAGAATAACTAGGTCACAGTATCAGTGTAATATCTCCGACCCTCCGATCGATGAAGATGATGCTACTAACACCAAACAAACAGGAAAATAGACCCATGAACATGAACAGGGATAAATGCTGATATTAAAAATCTTAGCATAATACATACTAAGATGCATATAACATTCAAAGATACATAGTTACTTAACATTCAGCGGAAGCAAACATATACATAAACCAGCATTCAACATGTTCATCATTTCTCATGAAATAGTAGATATAATTGTAGAGATAAAATATTTGGGAGTACTTATCTTTTAATGAAGAAATCACCCAGCAACCAGCTATGTCGCTGCAACATTCCACCCAACCATAGGCCAGCATGCTCATCAATCTCTCAGCAACACTGCCACCCCCGAGCTGGGCATGATTCCTCAAGGAATAAGGGTCAATGCAGGCTTACACATAGCCAAGGTACACAAATCAGCCAAACCCACACAACAGGGTTTACCAGGTCGTCAAGGAGCTAGGAAAGGCTAATTGCTAAGCTAGTGGCCTCAAACACCAGTTTTCTCAAGCATACCCAGCCTCTAATCCCACTCTCAATAGTCTGAATACCAACAACTGCATATTGCAGCAAAACAACTCATTCACGGCTCTGTGAAGAAGGCAAGGACAACCGGGTGACAATCCCAAACAAAAGATGAAACACAGTTTAGGTCCAACCACACTCCAGAGTTGTCTTGGCCCTAGCATGGCCAAAAAAAATCAGCAACAATCCCCAAAAGATGTCTGCTACCTCAGCAACCAAGAAGCAACCCAAAACTAGGGTGGATCAATAGCCAAAACTCACAATGCAAACTATGGCAACATTACACAGTCCCAAAATAGGGGAGAAGACTGATTCTCAATCTTGGGAAAAAGAAGGACATAAACACAGACCCCAGTTTGATGAGGGAAATGATGAGAACCTTACATAGACTGCAATTGGGGAAGAAGCAGAAATCCTAGCATAGACATGGGAGGACTCAATCAACGGATGTGGAAGTCAATGACCGTCTAACACCTAAAAGCCCACAAGACGCAGCTCCTCAAAGCAAATGCTGAAGAAATTTACATAGACAAAATTGGGGAGAGAACAAACTCTCAATCTATGCATAAGGGGAAAAGACACAGTCCAAAAATGGAAGAAGGAAATCAGACTCTCGACAACATCCAAAAATCGTGGGAAGAATGACAGCAACCCAAATCACTGGTTAAACCAACAGCAAGCCAAAATTGTGGATGAAATCCATGGCTATTTCACATACACAGCAGAAATTGTGCCCTCAATGCCACTCTTCCTGCTCGCTACATGCACAAAACCAAAGAAGAACCCTGACCTATGCGTGAGGAAAAAAAATGATGGGAAAACTGTGTGTGAGGAAAACAAAACGTCTCTCTGTGTGAGGATGGAATTCCCCAGACCACAATCATGAAAGTGAAGACCAGGCCAACTACTTGCGTGAGGGAAACGATGGCTTCTACCGCTAGGTATGCATACCATCAGAGCTGACAGTAGCTTGCCATACTGACACCCCCCCATACCCACGTTTCCACAAGCAATAACTACCCTCAACTAACGCCTGCCCCCAAATGATTGGGTGGCTAAAAGAGACAAGAAGGTGGTTGACACATGGATTTCCCCCCCATAGTCCAAGGTTTGACATCCCCCACCCTTATCCTTTGGAATCATGCCCTTTTCATTTTAACGTTGCACCATTGTAGCTGGCTGTAGGTTTATTTTAATTGATGTGCATATTTACATGATGTCAAACTATAATGTGCTGGATAGCATGATATACCATTGGAAACTATCCCTATTGCTGAAACATACACAACCAAATCGATGGTGGGGCTTTTTCCTTTATCTCCTCACTACAATTAATTACATCATATACATCATGCAAATGGGGTCAAAACTGGGGTGTTACAATCAGAATGAGCATGTTGCACTATCTCTCACATAATGGTGCAGCACAGTTCCAGGTCGGTGCTACTTAATGATGGCGAACGATCATCTACATGGCCCACAGAAGCAAAGATTTGATCATTCCCTACCTTGAACATCCAACAGAACCAAACAGATTCATTAGTTCAGAAGTACATTAAGAGGTCCATTGATGGACCATGCTGCTGCATAGAGCTACAATTTTTTGCAGCAGTGTTTTGCTCAAGTTATTTTTCTAAGGAGGAAACTTCTTTCTTCTAAATATAGCTTGCAGATTGCTATTTTCTTGCTTATTTTTGAGGGGGGGTGTTTCCCATGAGGTTTTCCCCTCTTTCCGCAGTTGTACTAAGCATCATGTTTTTTATTATCTTCTAGATTGTATTTGGGTGACCTATGGTATTGTTACTAGGGCCCACAATTGTCCAATTTAGGATTTAGGGGGGGTGTTAGGATTATTAAACCTCCCTTGGTCAAATGTATATTATATTAATTATTGCCTAACTTAGGAACCTTAAATTAATTAAATGAGTCCACTAATGAAATTTGGTCCACATGGCCCAATGGGGCCACATGTACCAGTCACTGAAGTGTGGGGGAAAATGCTAGAGGTTAACTTCCACTGATTGCATGTGCATGCATCAGTGGGGGTCCCTCCTAGACCAATCCCTACATTTTATGAGCCACTAGGAGTCCCGACACCAACCTACTTCAATTTGTTGGAGTTAGCACTAGTTAGCCATAGTTAGCCTTCAGCTACCTTTAGATGACTCACTATTAGTTAGCTAGCGCATGCTTTGCATGGATAATGCATGCATACATGTGGAGGAGTGCTTTTGTTCACCTACCACACTCAGTTGCACTGATTTAACTAGTTGTTATTGTTTATTGGAGTTATTGGTCATCGGAGAGTTGATTTGTTTGACTTCGATATTAATTGGGAGACCTTGAGTTAGATATTCGGTTAGATACAGTCTTATCCACTTGGAGAGTTCAAATTCATTCCTAATGCATTCTAATTCTACCTATTTGTAATCTATTGTACATCGGATATTATTATGATGAATATACTGTAAATTCCTGAGAAATACCCAGTCTGTTTCCTGTGTGGTTTGTTTTTCTTAGTTTGTATTTTCATCCTCCATTCAGTTACTACAACATAATAAGAACTCTCTACTTGAATATCATATGGCATTCAAATTCTGACAAGAGTGAGCTAGAGGGAGGGTGTTATACCCCATGTAACCCAGAGAATGTTGCAAAATCCCTCAATGCCATCCTTAAAGCATGAAAAGTCCTAGAAGGGAGGATTCCTTTTCTGTGAGGAAATAAGTCCAAGGAGAGCAGGAACCTACAATTTGAGAGGCCAAGAGGGTGTCCAAAGCGAATGTGAATGAATATGAGTGTCTTGTAGTTGAAGCACAAGCCACCAGAGCATGTAAATAGGATATGGAGCCATGTGACCTAGTGGTCAACCCTTAGGGGCCCCAGACACCAACTGTGAGGCTAAGAATCCCTATAAAGGGAAATTAATAGTGCCATTAAACCATAGTACACCTAAAGGAATACCAAAGGGCCTGACCATGACCACCATTTCTCAATAATACCCTTCTTGGTCAAAAAATTGGCCCTCTCTCCTTGGGGTACACCTAAAGGTTTGATGGGTACAGGTGTAGCATAAAAATGGCTCCAACTGCAGGATGAGTACTCTTCCCAAGAGAAATTGAGAACATATGAATCTACTAGTACCTGTAGACCTACACACATATCAAATTTTCAAGAGATTTAAAGCATCTAAGGCAAGACACTTAGGTCCTGCCTTTTTTGCTAAATGAGGGAAACAAACTAAAAACACTAAAACTAAGTAGACAATGAAAATACATCAAATGCAATGCACAGAGATATGCCTAATGCTACTAACCTAACCTAAACCTAGTATCCAAAATAGATTAATTAAAATTATACCACCAATGTAACCATTGAAGTAAGAAATTCATACCTGACATCTTACCTTTGTCCTTTAGTGGAATCCTGGATAACACCTTCTTGATAATATATTGAGTACATACTAGGATCTTCATGCAGATGAGGAAAGAAAAATGGACCCTTCGGAATATTTGAAAATGGTGCCACAGAGAAGCATCGCTTCGACAATATTTGTTATTCCATGCTTCTAGTGGAATTATGTATGGGTCCCCTCTATCATATCCAGATGTTGAGAAAAAATTTCTCCTGCAATTTATTACCAGACTCTGATCTAGAGAAGCAGTTGATAAAGTAGGTCTTCACATATCCTTATATGTCAACAACAAATTGTCCATGCATCCACCTAAGAATTTCTTTGGATATACATGTATATTACTTATCTTCTTCACAAACAAGTTCGTATTCCAAATAACCCTTAAAATTTCAAAATTGTTAGTATAATAATTCACACCTTCATGCTTCAAATGAAAGGATAAATAGTAGACACTATGAAGCTATGGAATGAAAATCATACCTATCCACCTATCTGCTCTAACCTTGTTGAAATGGACCATCAAGTACCTACCAAGGTATGGTATAAAGGGTTGAATATTTTCTTCAATACTTGCCACAAGATGATGTCGGGAATGCCAATACATGGGTTTGATGGCCTAGAGGATAGTGTGAACTTCATTAATGAGAGGGAATACTTCCTTTCCCATGATGTTGCAAGGTATCTAAGAGACATATACCAGTGGACCGAGAAACTATGAGTAATTATCGTCTTCCATATTTTCGTAACTTTATTCCAAGAGAGCCAAAACATCATAAGAAACAGTCAATGGGGGACAAGGAAATTTTATCAATTCTATGAATTCCTTGGTTTCTTCAATTATGCCTTATTGATCTTCATTTTTCGTCATCAAGGAGTAATTCATATTCTTCTAAGGCTTTTTTGTGATTCATAGTCTTCAAGATTTCCATCTTAATGCTAGGATCCCACTGATCCCAGAATACTTTGATCAACTGTCGAAAGGAGGATATCCCCCCTTAGGAGAGACCATCATACCAAGCATCCATGTCCTCATTCCCTCCTAGAACAAGGGACATCAGAAATAATTGTATAATCGCATCCTAGTCTGTAATATCCCACGTCCCAAGGACTTCTTTAAACTTTGTAACATGTGTCGTAACCGTATATTCACCCTTGTGAAATGTCAGGATAGACTTAAGACAACTATGTTGCTTGAATTTATTTGGGTAGCCTGGTATGTTTGAGAATTCAAATGGATCAAGAATCCCCATATCACTTGCTCAAAAAATGTATGCTTTGATATTATTTAGTTTTTCTTCAGTGGCGTTGCCAAGAGAGACCTGCCAAGTTAGTTTAACAAATATTTCCTAGTATCAAAAGAAAAGACGTACCTGATTGATGGGGTGGGTTGAGTTCTTTGTGGAGTCATTTCCAAAGTGCCACTCTTTCCTATATAAGTGTCTTCCTTGGGTTGAATTCATTAGGCTTCCTTGTATTTATAGAGTATTTATTTTATTTTTCATTGATTGGAGTCGCCAGGTTAGTTAACCAAATCTCACCAAAGTACTAACTAAAACAAGGGTGTACCTGATAGATGGAATGGGTTTAGATATTTGCGGAGTCACCAGGTAATCCAAAGTGTTGTTCTTGCATGGATAAATCACCTCAACAAGTTTAAGGTCCTCAACAACTACGCCAAAATGTTAAGCCTTGTCAGGCTTCTTCTTTGTGGATTCACAAGGTAAGATCTGCAATACTAGTCTTCAATAATATTTCTAGAATATACCAAGAAAACTTGCCTCAAATTTCTTTCCGAATGTCGTTCTTTCTAGGCGTGTGAATGACTTGGGAACAACCGCTTCAAATTTTGAAATGTCCCTGGAAATGACACCAAAACGTTAATCCTTGTTGGTTTTCTTCTTTGGGGAGTCGCCAGATAATATTTGCAAGGTTAGTCCTTGACAATATTTTTCTCAAAATACCCAGAAATACTTCCCTCGATTTTCTTACCGAATGTCATTCTTTCTAGGGTGTGAATGACTTTGGATCAATTGCTTCCAATTTTGAAATGGTCCCTGGCAACGGTGCCAAAATGTTACCAATTTAAATGGAATACCAAGCCACCAACAAGCATATGTGGAGAGAGTAACCACTATCACCTTAGTCACTTCTCCAAACATCTTCGAAAGTCAAAACCTCATAGCGGAGAGCCCTATGTAACTCTATAAAAGACTCATATACACCAAATATATCTCCTATGTGTGTATGGTTAGTGACAAGTGCCTAATGGAGTCTAGAAGAGAATATGAATAATACAACTTCATTCATCCAAGGATAATCCAATTGCATAACTAATTAGTTCCAATACGTAAATAACAAGTACAATATATAGGAATTAGCAAAAAATGCATGCATTTCATAAGTATTTATCATTATCAAATAATAATTTAAAGCACATGTACATTAGTATGTATCAGTCAAGCATGCTAATATTATGATAGTAGTAGTATTTTAGGCATTCACTTTAGTATAAGAAACAACAATGTGCATGTAACCAAGCATTTACCAAACAATTTGCATCAACTTTGAAAGCAAGATGCATGTGTTTAATAGTAACAATGTCATAAATAGTATGCAGCAATAGACATAACCAGCATTAACAATGTCCTTCCAATTCATACCAACAAAGGATAGTGACCATCTAACTGATGTTTGCTTGTCATTTCACAAGGTTCAATGGATTGAAGTGCAAGGGGAGGTACAATTGCGTAAAAGGGAGGGCCTGAAAATTTAGGACGCAAAATTTTAGGGCCCAAAAAATTTAAGGCACATAATTTTAGGGCATGGAATTTTAGAGCCCAAAATTTTAGGGTGCAAAATTTTAGGGCACTGAATATTAGGGCGCAAAATTTTAGGAGACCCTAAAATGGCCAAAAACTTGTTTTTTTATGAAATTTTATAAATTTTGCATACCTAAAACTAACCTAGAACTAACCATAGACTAGGTTTTTCAAAGAAAGAATGTGTGAAAATAAAGTGAAACTAACCCTAGCAAAATCCCTACCACAACCTAGGGAATCTAGGGAAGACGACTACCCTAGAGAGGAAGTGTTCCTAGGTCAAGCAACTAGCCTATAAAAAATAAGGATAAAACCCTAGAGCACCCTCACAAGGAGATGTGCCTCAGCTTGCTAAGGTAACAAGAAGGGTGGTAATTACCTATACTATAAAAAAAATGCAGCTCTAGGGCTACCATTTAGACTTGAACATGCATCATCAACCACCATTCAAACAAAGAGATAAGAAGCCTGACCTCCTTATGCTCGTGTTTAGCCAACAAATCAAAACATCACCTAGCAGAGAATTTCACCAAAGAATTGCCAGAAAAAACTCCTTAAGAGGGGCACATCTCTCCAAACATTCCTAGCAAGGGTAAAACAAATGCATAGTGTATTACCCCATAAGTTGTGATTTAAAATGAATGTGAGGAGATCTATTTATATCATCTCACACTCAATTTTTACAAAATATCTAGGATGACATGCCTTAAAATAAATTAATTTGAAATTATAAAATGTCAACTAAAAATTGAAAGAAAATAATAATAAATTATAGCCTTAAGTAGCCTTAAGGTAGCCTGCTTGGGGTATTTGTGTCCCCATGTGCCAAAACATATTCAAATAAGTGAATCACTCCGAACGAAATGCTGGAGTGAGCTGGAGGGAGAGTGTTATATCCCATCTAACCCCTAGAATGTTCTAAAATATCTCAACACCCTCTTCAAAGCATGAACATGATTGGCACAGAGGGTGGATTTCCTCTGAGGAAACGAGGCCAGGGAGTGCATGGACCCACTGACTGAAGGGTCAGGAGGGTGTCCAAAGTGGCTACAAATGAAGACAAGTGTCTTGTAGTTGAAGCAGAGGTCATCGAAGCACATAAACATGATATGGAGCCATGTGACCCAGTGATCAACCCTTAGGGGCCCCAAACAAAAAGGATAGTCAGTAGTGTCATTAAGCCATAGTACCCTTAAAGGAGGAACAAAGGGCCCGACCATGACCACCATTGCTCAATAACACCCCTCTTGGTTGAAAAAATGGCCCTCTCTTTGTGGGGTACACCTGAAGATGTGTTGGGTATAGGTGCAACGTAACACAAAATTTATATTGAATCGCTTAATCTTACAAGATTAAATAGAAAAGTAGATATTTAACTAAAGATCAACTAATTCATAGGGAATTTCGAGTAGCTAATTAGCAAAATTTGCAAGTGGCCACTACCTATGATGTGAGTCGACCCAATCATCTATGACGTGAGATAAAACAACCTAAACAATGACCTAATCTAAATATGACATAAACCAAATGACAACAAATGTTCCTTATTCAATTGCAAAAAGAAATTATACATAAATCTTTTAAATTATACATAAAACATTTTTGACTGAAAATAAGTTTTAAGAAGAAAAGAAAGGAAAAAAAAACATTTTCGATTGAAGCATGGCTTCAACCAACAACTTAGTTTTGATTCAAAACAACTTAGATGTAGTTGGGTTAATGGTTAAGTAGATACTGTAGATGTAGTTGGGCTAATGGTTAAGTAGATAGGACAATATAAAGGAAATATTGCTAAATTAGAGAATGTTAGCACGGTGTTACTAGTTTTATTAATTATTCATTTAAAATTTAAGATAAGTTAAATGTCATTCAAGGAAATTTTATGAAAAAGGTTTAGGTATTTAAAAAATATATTGAAACAATTATGGGTATTCAAAAATTACTTATTGGCATGGAAGATCACTAAGAACAATTACAACTGCAATTTGATTTTGTTAAGAGATAGTAGGAATATATGAATTTTCTTCAAAGGTTTACATCATTGAGAATGAGGTTATTGTAATTGATGGTGGTTTGGATTGTTAGAAAATTTGGATCATAAATCTTGGGAAAACATGCAATAAAAAATAGATAAAAATACTAAATGAAACATGTCATAGAGAAAATTGTATCTAAATTCAACTAACCTTACTATTTTTACTGTTTTCATGGGCATTATGAAATTCTTGTAAACCTTACTTTATGACTTATAGGCTAATCTATGTTGTTCATATCATCTTAGTTTTTCTTTAAAATGGTGCCAATAAATGGATATGAGATTATTATTTAAACTATAGAGTAAATTTCATTTACATTAAGCTATCTAAAATCTATGTATGCATAATTTAGTAAGCTATTTTTTAGTTATCACCACATTTATTTCACTTTCAAATAAAGTGATTCTATGGTAAAGGTAAGGGTGCCAAAACTTCTTACTAAGGTAGGGATGATTTTCTTTGATAGGGTGTATGATGAGGACAGTTGTGGGCTTGGGTTACATCACTATTTCATAACAAGGCAGAAGGATTGGCGTTAAGTGTGTTGTTGAAGCTTGCTATAGAAAAGAAAAACTAACAACTTTCTAGGTATATGGGGACTCTAAGCTATGGATAGACTTCATGATCGAGAAAAAAGTTCTCCATAATATCTATCTATAGGGTATTGGGAATAATTTAAAGAAGTTGGTGGGAGCTTTTAACTCATTTCACATTGTTCATATTTTTAGAGACAAAAATTATAAAGTTGATGCCATGTCAAAGGAAGGGAGGAACATTACTACTAGTTCAATCATTTTCTCTATTTCCTAGCAAGGAATTAAAAGTGAAAACCTTGGAAAATTGGAAGTTTGAATTCCTACAAGATACAAAGTATGATCTAGTTTTTTTTTCCATAGAAAAAAATTGTAAATATTATTTGCATTATTCAGATGGACCTAAAATGTCTATTCTCACAAAGTATTTCAAAATTATCAAAACCAAAACTTATTACATAATATCATAGTATAGATCATAGATTCAGAATAGATATATGTTCATTTTATCACCACAGTAATCCATAATGAATTACTTTGCAAAAACTAAAAATTCAAAATCACATAGGATTTAATGTTCAAAATAAATGATGATATAAATCATCATGTAAACATGACATGATCATAATCATCAACCTCATAACTATCCAAAAATTATCAAAAGTAATATCATAAACATCAACATAGCCCCATAAGATATAGTCCATATTCAAACCCTTTCAGAAAAAACTGTTAAGTTTCATAATTTGCATCATCTTGATCAAGAATTGATCATCATCCTCAACCCCATTAAAGTCCAAAAAATATCAAAAGTAAACTCATAATCATCATTAAAGATCCATAAGGAAATAGTCCAGCATACCCAATCAGAAAATATGATAAGTTTCATAGTTTGTAGCCTCTCAAAACTCTTTGATATGCCAGAATCCTTCCGGGACCATCACTCCATCCTTTGCTAAGATATCTGCCATTGAGTTTCTTTCACGATATATGTGCTTTAACTCCACCAGCTCAAAACTGTCTGAAATTCTGTGTACTTCCTGGAGAAGTTGTGATAACTCTATATTATGCATTCTAAACTTTCCATTGGCCCAATTTATGACTAACTGAGAGTCACCATAAATCTGAATTTTTGCAATATAATTCTTCCTAGCCAGAGTAAGTAGAAGCTTTAATGCACAGAGTTCGGCAGAGTTGTTAGTACCAGCCCCTAAACCAGCTTTAAAGGAAAAAAATGTTCATCAGAAATGTAAAGAATACCTCCTGCTCCACATAATTTTGGTACACCTACTGCCGATCCATCAAAATAACCCCAAGGGTAAGTTTTATCAATAGATTCTGCAAACACGGGTCTGATTTTCACAACAAAATCATCTTGAGGAAAAGATCTCAACAATCCAAGACTAAATGAGCATACCTAAGAAGGCATCATAGTATGGTCTTCAAAGCAGCTTTAATTTCATGCTTTCCATATAAACCACAGTACAATAATAGGTAAAGACCTAATATGCTTAACCTCCATGTTGAGACACCAATTCTTCATACATGCAGTCACAGAATCCCCACTCCAAAGATTCCTGAAATTTAACTTATCTTCAAGTTCTAACCAAACACTCTTAGTAAAAGGGCAGTCCACACCTATCTGAAAATTAGATTCAACATCCAATTTACACAGATAGCACCTGCCAAGTCCTTCCTTTCCTTTTCTAACCATGACATCCCATGTGAGAGCCTTATCAAAAAATAGAAACTAGCAAAATATTTTGGACTTCAGAGGATACTTAAGCTTCCATAATACTTTCCACCACCAAGAGTATTCCAACACATTCCTGTCCTGCATCAATTGCAAATATCCATCTTTTGGAGAGTATTTTCCAGTTTTTGACAAATTCCATACCAATACATCAGCATCATTTGTTAATCTCACATTAATAGCTTTGAGAATAGCTAGGAAACCATTCCAGCATAAAACATCATGGATGTCTGTTAACCCAAAATTTTCAGCAGAAAACCAACCCTGTTCCATCAAAAAAGTCATTCCAGGACCTTCAATATCTTTAAGAAAAAAGATACCAACATATTGTAATTTTTCCATCAGTAAATATGGTAAGTGATGTCTCCATTTGCATCCCACCCATGGGTCAAGACCAATATACACATCAGCGCCATTTCCAACCTTCTAGACAAGATGATTACCAATAATGTCAAAATCCCATAAAACAGCTGTCCAACAAATGGATATATTCCTTTTCTTTTTGATCAGTATTCTGATCTAGTCCATTATGGACATTGGATGAATATATTTCCACACTACGATCTGAACCTAAAGTCCCGACCCTGCAATAAGGTTCCATACACTCTTGGTTGCAAGAGATTTTGCAAAAATAGCAGGGATTTTCAACCCCCATCCACCCAGAAATTTTGGATATGCCAAATTCTTCCATGAAGGCTGGGTTAAACTAGAGGAATCCTTATTTCTAGACCATAAGAATTTGAAACAAAGCTTCCTAATATTCTCAATTATACCCACAAGTATGCAGAAATGCATCCAAAAAACTGGAATTGCTTCAAGAACAGCTTTGACCAAAGTGAGCTTACCTCCCTTAGATAACCATCGATAGCTCCAATTCAAAATACTTTTTTCCACTTTAGCAATTAGCCAGTCCCAATCCTTCAAATAGTATCTGCATGGTTTGATATAAAAACCAAGATAGTTCATGCCATTCTCAAGTGTTACAATAGAAAATGAAAAAATATTATGTAAAGTAATAATCTCATACTCATCCAAGCTAGAGTAATACAATGCAGATTTATTCTCATTTATCTGCATTCCAGATTCCTTACAGAAAACCATTAAGACCTCATATAATTAAGATAAGGATTGTTCATATCCATCAGTAATCATGACAATGTCATCAACAAAAAGTACATGAGATAAGGAAATATCATTTCCAAAAGAAATACCATGATAAACCCCACAATCTTTGGTATAATAGAGAGCCCTACTCAAACCTTCAACTCTGATAAGAAATAGAAAAGGGGCTAATGGACAGCCTTGTCTTAGCCCCCTACCAAGCTTAAAAAAAGGAGATGATGCACCATTAATAAGTACGGCAAATGATACAGATGAGAGACTACTCATTACCCAAGTAATAAAAGGCCTGGCAAAACCCATTTTAGATAAAAGGACCTGCATATAAGTCCAACTAACCTGATCATAAGCTTTTGACAAGTCTATTTTTAAAACCACTGACTTTAAACATTTGCAATGAATGGTATGCATTCCTTCTTGTAAAACCCCCACAACATCATGAATTTGTCTTTTAGGCAAAAATCCAAACTGTTCGCTAGAAATATAATGTCCCAACATCTTTCTAATACGAGTAGAAATGATCTTACCAATAATCTTATAGCAATAATTACACAAAGATATTGGCCTAAAGTCCTCAAAGCAAAGAGGATGATCAGACTTAGGAATCAAAGCAATAAATGTGGTGTTAAAAATTGCAGGAATTTTACCACTTTTTCGAGAATCTTCAATAACATGTAATAAATCCATACCCGGAACATCAAAAAGAGCCCTATAGACCTCGATTGGTAAACCATCTAGTCCTAGACTCTTATCATTCTTACTGAGTGTAAGAATAGACTGGATTTCTTGCAAGGTAACAGGTTTCATGAGATATTCATTCTCCTTCTTAGATATAAATGTGGGAAAATACCCAACACTCTTCACAATTTCAAGGAGATGAAGATTGTTCTCTTCCTGGAACAAAGACTCAAAATGTTTCACTCCTGCCTCTGCAATATCATCAAATCCTTCAACCATGTTACCATCACCATCTGTAATCTTCCAAATAGAATTTATAATTTTTCTATAATAGGCATACTTGTGGAAAAAAGGAGTGTTGTCATCCCCACATAAAATCCACAAAGCTCTTATTTTCATTCTAGCCTCTTATTCATGATCAAGTAAATTTTTTCTCTTACGAGTTTCCAACTCAACCAAAGAGGACTTGTCCTCCTCAGATGAAAACCCAAAACCCATCTTATGAAAAGACTCAGCCAATAAAGTTTCAATCTCCACTAAGTTCTTGTTCTCCTGAATTTTTTTCTCAACCGACCAAGAGATAGAAACATCTTTAATTTTCTTAAGGTTTGTGGCAAAATGCGTTGCAGGAGATACCTCTGAGTTATCAGCATAAACATTCCAAGAAGATTTTAATAGGGTAACAAAATATTCATTCTTCAACCAATTTGCATTAAACTTGAAGGGACTACGAGGTCTAGCATCCTTATTTAAGATTTGTAGAAAAATAGGATTATGGTCCGAGTCCCCACCACATCCAACCCATTGCCGAAAGTGTAGATCATAGTCCAGAAAATCAATTGATAATAGAATCCTATCTAGTCTCTTACATATATTTTCACACCCAACTCTGCGGTTAGACCAAGTGGGAAGTAAGACAGTTGGAACTATATCCACGAGACCAACTACCTCCATCTGTTGAATGAAGAAATCTGATAAATTATCAACTCTAGCCTTAACTCCCCAAATCTAAGACAATCCTACAGAAAAGTTCAAATCCCCACCAAGGATCATATTAGAACTCTTTAAGCCCTCCAATTTAAGTAGATTATACCAGAAAATTTCTCTATCCACATAAGGGCCATACATATTTATACAACATATCATCATTTTGAGCTCTATATAAAGCAGCGATGAACACAAACAAGATCCCATAGCGCATGCATTAATCAACTGAAAATGTCGAGTCCTCCATCCTAGTAGTAACCCCCCAGATTTACCTTAAGCATCCATAGATAAAAACTTCTAGTCTTTAAGCATGGTTTCCATCTCACTCACCAAAATATCACCACCACACATAGTTTCTTGCAGGAATAAAACATCTATAAAATGTTCATCAATGATCCTACATATCGCTAGTTTTTTGGGCAAACTAGCCAACCCCCTATAGTTTAGGGTCATTACAATCATAAGGGAACACCCAAGGGGGTATGCACAACTCTAAGTGCCCCAGAATCGACCAAATCAATAGAAACCAAACCCAAAAATACACCAATAGTTTCCATGCAAGAAAGATAATTCCCCATAAGACCTCTTTCTTTGTCAAGAATACACGAATTATCCTTCACAATCTTTGCACAAGACCAAAGAAAATAACCTTCACTAGTAATATATTTGCTTATGATAGGGGATACAAACCCTAAATACCCCAAAGAATAATCAGACCATGATAACCGACCCGCACCACCAACCCTAGAAACCTTCAAATTCTCAAGTAAAAGATTAGGGTTACTTGTCAATGAATTTAAACAAAGAGGTTTCAGATTGTCCAAAATTGGTGTCTGAGTATCAGTCCTAGAATCAAAAGATGCACTACCCACGAATCCACCCACCAATCCACCATCATTAATAGAAATAGCTTTTGCCCCAGATAAAACCCCGATACTCTTAACACGCCAAAGAGATTTGGTCTTAGGTACAGAAGCAAGTTTAAAATTTTTACTAAAGGACAAAGAACAGTTAGGGATCTCGAATGACCATAAGCATGGCATCTGTTACAGTGAAAAGGGACACCCACATAATCTAGCGGTTGGCTAAACTCAGAACTCCCCCTCTTGATCAATATATCAGCAGCTAATCCATTACGCAAGTCAAGTAGAACTAGGACCTTACCCAAACAACATACACCCGATTCAAGAAATGAAAGGTCCGCCTCCAAATAGGTTCCTAACATATTTTCGACCAACTTAAAGAAGTCTACAAACCAAAATTCAAATGGAAAATTTGGTAACTTAACCCAGATAGGTAATAAATCATACCATTCAACTCTCGGGTCAAACAGTGGCGACCATCTTTTCAATAACAGAACGGCATTGTCCCATCTCCAAACACCAGCAAGAACCGATGCCGCATCAGCTTCGGATAAAAATTTGAAAGCAATCCATCTGCGAGGTAGAATGAAAACTTTGGGAAAAAAGTGACATGGTCTTTCCAGGTAACAGATGCCCAATTTTTAACACCGTCAAAATTGTATTTACGACCACTGAATCTCTCAACCAGAGTCATGGCATTCGTCAGAACGATGTCATTTAAAAATACGTCCTCACCGGCAACCATCATCATGGGTTTACAAGCTTTCCTAATAATTTTCCTCGGTCGCTTCGAACGTTTATCTTCAACAGGATGTGCCTTATCCCTCACCAAATGTTCAAAGGAGAAATCCTGCACCTATTTCGTATCAGTCTTGACAGACTCTGCACCCAGTTCACCCTCAATAAGATGAATATCCTCAACAGAGAAACCCACACCATGGCCAACCTTCAAGAAAGCTCCATCAGAAGAAACAGATTGATCAAAACCCTTATCAGAAATATTCCCATCTCTAACCAGCAATGCATGTCTAGGATGCATGGAAGCACAGACCATTCTCTCACCCACAGCATAGGGCATCGCTTCAGCCTCATCAGACGGAAAAACATCAACACCCAAAGGCGTAACAAGGTCATTAACCCTCACTTTTTTCCCCCAAGGCGTCTTAACTGCACCATAATCCTTTGGCTACGTACGTGCCAGGTGTTTGATATCTCTGAGGGACATGATAGTCTCTGATGCAAGGTGCAATAAAGCCAGTAATGAATGTGGCACCATCAATCAATGCCAGAGAAGATAAAAAATCTTGGTCTTAGGGAAAGTACGATCAATAACACTGCAAATCCCGAAGATGTACAATAATAAAATCTAAATCTACCATTCTGTCAAACTCCATCGATCCGAAGAAGTACGTGAACTCCTCAGCATTAACTGGTGACAATAACTCTGAAGAAGTATGTTAACTTAAAAGAAGTACGTTAAACTCCTTCGTGGCTCTCCGGCATCTCCAAAGAAGTACGTTCAAAGTAGCACTGTGAATGTTACAAAGTAGCACTGTGAATGTTTTTTGTTTTTGTTTTTTTGTTTTAAGTTTTAGCCAAAAGTTAAAATTATGTAATATTTTGTAAAAGGTAAAGACTAACCACAAATATGTATAATGAAAAATATGCAAATTGAACTAGAGATCACATAGAATATGTTGAATTACAATGCAATCAAGCACCTTAAGAATGCATTAGTTTTTGAACATGAGGAATGATATATGAGTTTTTTTTTATGGAAAAATCCATTTCTTTTTTCTTTCTCTTGAGGTGTATATTATATTTGCATTTGCATATATTGTGCATGCAATTAGTTCTAGATATATTTTTGAGTTTCTTATTTTAAATGGAGCAAAGTCTAATTAAGATTGAATTATTATGTTTGACTAAGGCCATTTCCCCACTTCAAATGTTTGTATAGATGAATGTGGTCCTAGTTATTTATAAGGTGATCGTAGTTATTTATAAGGGCATATTATAGAAAAAAAAACCTACAACTACTCCAATTGGAATCTCATTCTCTTAAGTCTTGTGACTTAGAACCATCAAGATAGAGTTTCCAAAGGTTATTAGCTACATCTAGATTAACTTTATCTAATTCAAATTATTTACATTGAAGATTATAAGTATGAGTGTAATGTCGAGGGAATCTCAATTTCTTAAGTCTTGTGACTTAGAACCATCAAGATAGAGTTTCCAAAGGTTATTAGCTACATCTGGATTAACTTTATCTAATTCAAATTATTCACATTGAAGATTATAAGTATAACCTTTGCTACATCTAGATTAACTTTATCTAATTCAAATTATTCACATTGAAGATTATAAGTATGAGTGTAATGTCAAGGATACATTTGTCTAGTTATCCATTCCTGAAGATAAATGGATTTCATTCCATCCACCTAAATTCAAAAAGTGTTCTTATAACATAAAAGTTTGATGTTTTGAAAATAAAATTTTTACAATCTTAAAATAGATAATAATAAAAAAATTAATAAACATTTATTTTTATCAACAAAACTATAAGGATTTATTTCATATATTTTCCTAACTTGATTTTGTTGATCGTTCTTTGATAGCCACAAATATGACCAATCCATGCATCATGTTCGCAAAGACGTTTTACCTTTAAATTCGTTAGTTACCCTGAAACAAGTAGAATTTCTTCATCCAGGTATGTTTAATTGATTTATGCTCTCTTCAAAAAATAGTACGTTGGTCTATAAGAAAATATATAGGCGAAATAAGAGTGTCACCTTATGAAACTAGGTTGAAAGATACAAATGAGTACATACAATTTGATATGACATAAACACTGATTTCATTTCCCCTCACCGGCTCCTTGTGAACTCACATGATTACTCTCCTGAGTTCTTCTGATTGGTCAAGGTTAGCAACAGTCCTCTGCCATACCTTTCTTTAAGTCTGCTCCTTTTTGCACCAAGAAATCCAAGACTTCTAAACAGTCTTTCAAGCTAGCTAAATGGAGAGCAGTTACACAATATTTATTACCAGCATTTGAACAAAGCACATAATACTTCAATATCTGATTTTTGTGCAGAAACAATGATCTGGTATCATTCACTATCTGGTATGCTACCCTTGTGCCCAGGCCATTTCATTTCTGCATTTTTATCAGAAACAATGACATTGACGAAATTGTGGTCAATTTCTAGCGGCTCCTTCCACTGTTTAGGCTTCTGCTACGTTAAAGTGAGTCAAAATATATAATCAGAATATGTATACAAGAGTAAACGACATAATACATTATGTATTATGGTTATTTGTTACTAACCCGGGCAAGATTAGTCATAACTATGTTACGATCTTCAGAATTTGAGTCCAAAGCTCTAAGTAATGAATTACTGCTAAGCCACAGAAGTTGTGAGAGTGTCTTTGTTGATGCCTTAAACCCATGTGGTTTATTATAAAGGACCCCAAATTCTCCAACAACGTCCCCCACTTCTCTTTTTACAAGCTTCTGAAATCCAAAAACAAACACTTAGAAATAAATAAAATTAATCAATTTCTCTTAAATTTTATTTAATAATATAATTTTGGAGTGGACTAATATCTATGTCTTTTTTGACAATGAGCCAAGTGTAATCTCTAATCATAATTAACAATTTCAAAAAAATTAAAAATACCTTAGTTAGGGATGGAAAAATTAAACTTCAATTTCAACTATTCAATTATTAGATATAACCTTAACTCTATTGATAATACAACTATTAGCTTAACTTCAACTCTAATCATGACTATATGATGATTGTATATTACCTTAACTATTAAATACAACTATTAGCTTAACTCCAATGATTCTACACTATTATATAAAGATTATGTTAACTCCAATAATGATGCAACTATTAAATTAAATTTACATGAACATGGTAATTAAAATGTAACATTCCCGACCCTCCAACCAGTGAAAAGGACGCTACCATACCCTTATCTATCCGGGCAACTAGCCCCATGAACATACACACATCAAAACTGAAATACTTTGAACTAAACATACATACATTATTACCATATAGCGGAAGCAAAATGATACATTCAAGCATTCGACATGTTCATTGTAATTCATTAAACAATAAATGCAATTGCAGAGATGAAATAAATAGTAATACTTATCTTTCAATGAAGCTCCCCGCAACCTTCTATGTCCCTGCAATGTTCCACCCAACCATAGGCTAATGTGCTCCTTAATCTTTCGGGAACAGTGTCACCCCCGAGCTGGGCATGATTCCCCAAGGAATAAGGAACTAAGCAGGCTCACACATTGCCAAGATACACAAGTTGGGTTTATCAGGCCATCGGGGAGCTGGGAAAAGATGACTGCTAAGCCGATGGGATCACTAGAGAGATAAGGACACCTGCATCGGAACTAGCCTGACTTCTAGGACACCCACACACACCCAACACAAGGAATCAGTCCCTTTTCTACTACATAGTCCCTCATGCTCTCACTTCCAGCGCTATTTAGGGGTTGTGGAGAAGAAAGCCAGCCCTCTAACTCTGTCTATGAGGCTCCCAAACACACTAGGTTTATCAAGCATACCAAGCCTTCATTCCCACTCCAATTTAGTCCAAAGACGAACCACTGAATACACACAGCAAAATTGAGCAATTCATAGCTCTAGGGAAGAAAAAAACAAACACCACAGAACAAAACCAAGGTGACAATTTGGATAATACACAGCTTTGACTAGGAAATTCGATTCCTGAGTTGTTCTTGGCCCTATGGTGGCCAAAACGACTCAACAAGAATCCACAGCAACCCCAAATTTCGAAAATTAACCCACAACGATTCCTCAGCTTGGAAAACAGTGGAGAATGTCACAAAATCGTTGGGGAGGAAACCCAACCACAAATCATCACCCAAAATGAAATTCTAAGCCAAGAGAGTGAAGAACGAATGTCCACTTGAGGTAAAAACACACATACAGCAACCCAACGTGGATGAATGGTGATGGAAAAACTCCCAGGGGATCCAATTTGTGAATGAGAAACATACAACAAGCAAAATCGTGGAAGTAAGCAGTTCCCCAAGCTTCCTTGCGTTACCAAATGAAGATTGTGGGTGTATGGGCAAAATGGCATGCATTTTTGGGTGATTACTTGCCCCAAAAGTCAAAATTGGTTTTTCCAAAAAATGGGTTTTCCCCAAATTCAAAATTGTTGCCCATACTCATCCCATCCCCATGCAATAACTAACTCAACCACATTCTCGCAGAATTTAATGATTGGGGAAAAAGACAAAATGGGTAGTTGACTGATTGATGGGTTCTCCTATTGACATTTGGATTTTCCCCATTGGCCCAAAGGTTTAAATAATTTCCCTCCCTATCCTTAGGAAAATCATGCCCTTTTCATTATGGTTGCATTGACATAGCTGATTGTGGGTATTTTAATTAAAACTCATAATTACATGATGCCAAAAATTATAATGTGTTGGCTAGCACGAAATATTCATTCGGATTTTAATGGCCGGAACATAAAACAATAAATCGATGTTGGGGCTTTTGCCTTTAGCTCCACACCACGATTAATTACAATATATACATCATATACATTTTAATGAAAAGAGGGTCAAAACATGGGTGTTACATAAAAAGTGGTAATAACAAACTATTAGATGAAGGTGTAGTTGTACTCTAATGACTAGTCTCTTAGCTTGTGTAGTTGTACTTTAATGAATCCATCTCTTAGTCAATGAAAAGCTTTAATGACTCCATCTCTTAGTTAATGAAACCATGCAAAGTCCAATGAGCTTTCCATTTTGCAGCATAGCACCATGAGAACAATCAATTAGATAATGTACTCACAAGGTGATACATTCAATGAAGATCAAAACTTCCATTAAACTGTATATTAGTAATTTATCAATCTGTGAAATATATACCTCTCCAACATATTAATTTTATTAATATCTAGTTGTTGCTAATATTTTTATATATCACATTAAAATTAAACTCAATCTAGTTTAATATTAATATATTACGCTCTTATAATCAAACAAAATATTCATATATAGCATTGTGATTTTAATAAATTAACTACTAAAAAATAAAATAACATAACATAATTGTAGACATAAATTTTAACTACTAATAAATGCAAAGAGATCACCAAAAATTCCATGGTCCAAAGAAAAGAGAGGAGGAAGACTTCAATTGTAAATAGTTTGCCCCAATTTCGACATTGCAAAACAAGTGAATACTTCTGAAGCAGTTTGGGAAGATAAAATGGTTTCTCTGTACATTAACTTATTTCCTTTTCCTTCATTTATATTTAAAAACTTTTTCTGAGGAAAAGAATAATTCCTGACTACATACCTGACTACATCCTTCTTTGCAAAAGAATAATTCCTGCAAAACGAAGTTAATGTTAACGAGAACAATTTGATCAATAGTATTATCCTTCAAGTAGCAGAGTGGCTCTGAAAATATTCAAGCTATTATGTTACCACTACTCCGGAGACAACAATATAGAGTTCTGTAGGTGCCCCGTTCTGCAGAACAATGTCTTGTCCACTCGGGAAATATCCCGTTTGAATCTCTGATACCTTCACTAAGTAGAGAAAAGAATTAGAAGCCTTATAAATTCCATTCCTGCAAAACAGCATATGATTTCAAAGAATTATGATACATCTTACCAACTGTAGCAAGAAGCTGTGTGAAACTCCTTGGAATAGATAAACTTTATGAAGTACATGCAAAAATAAATGTTGAAGAATGTTCAAACGAATGGCATTTGGAAGGGACTCGAAGATGCATTGCTGTTGAAATCCATCTGTTCTGAATTTCAGAGACAAATAATCTGTGATTTGATTTTGCAATGCTTCTGGAAGCTGGTTTCTAGCGGCAAAGTTTGAAACATCTGCAATAATGTTTCTCTGACAAAATAGCCATAGAATGCCATTAAGAATTAGAATCACTTGGATTGTTCAGAAAATTATTACTAGTAAAGCACAATCTCAGACATGAGTACTACGCTTACAAATCTTCCAGTCCGGCTTGATTCTTCCACAAGAAGATCAGTCATGTTGCCAATTAAGTAAGCAGTGAGGCCGAGATTAAACATCATGTAAAAAATATCGAATATCATCTCCTCTGTATTTTCGGGATGTAGGTCTCCATAACCAACGCTAGATAGAGTAGTGATTGACCAGTAAATTGCAGTTACGTAACGATCCCAGAGACTAATTTTGTTCAAATTACTAAAGTGAGCTCCTATCCAGGTTTGTTTGTGACTTTTGTAGCGTGATCCAATGAGATAGAAGAAACAACCAGCAGAGTGTATTGTAAACAAGGTTGTCTGCACAGCAAAAAGCTAAATAAAAAACCCAATCAAGAAGCCATTCTAGAGCATTGATCAATCAAGAATATTTGCAAGGGGATATATTGTTCATCAAATAAGAAGACATTAGGTTTTGGCAGAAATTGGCCGATTCCTTACACAAACGAGCTTAATACATCGCAACCAGAAATAATTTATCCTGATGTCCTTCTCAAGTCTACAAATCAAGCATGTGAACATCAACAAGAGTTCAGAAATCTCAGAATTTAACCCAGAAATTAAGCATGTGAAGAGAACCAACCATACAGAGGTCAATAATGTAGTTTGCAACATATTGAATTTCCTTACTGGTTCATGCAACTCCAAAATAATTCAAGCACCAACAACACATCTCAAATAAAGAACGCCGTACCTGGCAAAGAGAGCACTCACTTTTCGCAGTCGCCAAAGCCTGAAGATGTGAAGTAAACTAAACGTTAAGCCTGAACCAAATTTCCCCGTAAATAGTAAGGCAGCAGGCTGAAAAGGAAATGTCGAGGACACATCGAAAATGAACCATGTACGTAGATACCTGCAACTCAAACCCATTGATTAATCGAAAACTTCATAGGCGTAGTTTATTGTATTAATATGTTTCTTCAGCAAACAGGATATATATATATAGCTTACTTGAAGGCAATTTTCTTTGGGTCGTATTCGAGCAGAGACGTGGACTCGTCCTTGTAAGCAACAAAAAAGGTTAAAGCAATATCAATGGCGAAGAAAAAATTGATGATGTTACCCACAATGAATAGGGCAGGAGGAATGGGTTCATGCAAGAATCCTGTTTCAAACGGTGAAACCCATGCTGAGTAAATTACAAGAGGGATCAGAAAATTCTGCCACCACCTACAGGGCAAAGAAACAATTGATATCGTTAGTTACATGGTTCTAAATCTCATTTCATTTGTTGTTGGTGTATGAGAAGGGGTTTGTTAACACAGGTTCAAGGTTATTATAACAATGTAAACTTATTAAACATAAGAGCTCAACATGTTATTCCTGATCTGAACTAACTAAGAAACAGAGAACTAGACCTAATTAAATCATCCAATGGTCAACATGTTAAATTCCTGAAACAGAGAACTAGACCTAATTAAATCATCCAATGGTCAAGTAGGTTTTCAACATTCAATGTATTAAAGTTAATATAAAAACTATTTATAAAGCTAATCAAACCAAATCTAATAATTATATATATAAAGAATTGAATTCCAGGAAAGAAAGGTATCATAATTACTTTATAATACAATGACACTGCTAATGATATTTTAGCAAGGTTGCTTAGCTTATTGGGGTGGGTTTGGTTAAAGAACTTTCATTTTTCAGGAGGCAACTAGCTAATAATATTTTAGCGAGGCTGTTTAGCTTAGTAGTGTGGGCTTGGTAAAGAACTTTATTTTTTAGTAGGTAATTAACTGATTTACAGCATCTCATTAAGTTTTATTTTGATCTTCTGCACGGTGGGTGCCTTTTGATTCAAAGGAACTAGGAGAGGCACCTTATTCTCTAGTGGGTAAAATTTATTATATAATTTAGTTGTGAATATTAAATTAGGATAGTGATGAATTATTATTATTATTATTTAAAGGTACATTGAGAGTTACACCATTTTCTAAAAAGTAAAATTTATAATATTTTAATTTTAAATATTAAATAAGGATAATGATGAGTGCTATTATTATTATTTAAAACAAACAGAAACTAAACTAAAAAAATATACTCAATGTCAAAGGCCCTTTCTATATAACCTAGTACTTAAAAGTGTCATTCTATATTCAACTTAGCATTTTATTAAAATAATAAAATTATAAGTTAACAAAAAATTTACAATGTTAATCCTAACTATAACTGAAAGTGAATTTCATACATAGCACTTTGTTAAATTAATAAAATAATAAGCAAATAATTTTTTTTACAATGTAGGTTCTCATCCAAACCTTCAAAACTAAAACAGATATATATTCTAATTAATTAAAGCTAAAATAGTTAATGTAACTTGGTTACACTTAGAAAATATAAGAGCAGCCATTAAGCAAAAAAAAGATTTGTATTTCACATAAAACATTCTGGATATAAAATGTTCCTAGGTTGAAGTCAAATCCAACTAATCCCAAACATGGATAGAGATGTTGAAAGAATATCTCAACAATCTCTTCCAAAATACTGACTAATATCTTACATATTAAACTAGTATAAATATACTTTAAGTTCAATCCTACCTAATTCCAACAATGTATATATACAATTTCAACAATGCCATGTGAACAAAAATTCAAATAAAAAATCATATATTAAAAAAATGATATTATAATTATATTAAAAAAACATACATATATATGTTCTCAACTTGGAACCAAGGTAAACAACTGCTATAAATAATAATTAAAAATTGAAGACAACCTGTCACCCATGTAAAAAAAAGTACAAATGCCATATTAAAAATACAAAATATACTGGGCAAATGGTTGCAATCATTCAATACAGACTGGCTATCCATTGATTTATTTATTTTCAAAAATCTAACAATCGGTTCAAAATATAAGCCATTGATTTATTTATTTTCAAAAATCTAACAATCGGTTCAAAATATATTGGGCAAATGGTTGCAATCAATACAGACTATGGCTATCCATTTATATTTTTTTTTTCAAAAATCTAAACACAGGATCAAATGCAAATGCAGTACGAAGGAGCCAAGTGAGTAAGAGCCTAACCTGTAACGAGGATTGTAAAGTGAAATGATATGTTTATGCAGGCGAGACTCAGTCTGCGCCGATGCAATTCGTTCACCGGTCGCCCCCAACGGTGGGAGCAATCCACTGGAAAATCTATTCAAAGTCACCGAGTTCAGATGTGACATTGTAATCTCTTCCTCCTTTCTTCTGCTAAACTGGCCGCTGGGATTCAGACTCTGAGACCTGGGCCGACGTAGGTTGGTAGTAACAGGGAGCACCGAAACATCATTTAAAGAGGAAAACGATATAAAATAATGAAAGCACTATGTAAACCATGGACTGACATTACCTAAATAATTGGAACACGAGATCAGATCATATTGTCTGATATAAAATCTTGGAAAGTAGGTAAACTTGACATCCCATTTATTTAGAACACAGTATCGTCCCAGTGCCATCTGATTCATTTCGCAATAGCTCTGAAGCCCATGATCATCCGAGTCCCCACCGATTCATTTCGCAATCACTTTCCAGCCATGATATGCGCTGGATCAACAAATACTATCAGTTGTACAGAGATATACTTTTGAATTCTTTTTGGTTTTTTTTTTTTAAAGAAAAATTCTCAGGTATTCATGGTCGTCGTTGTAATTTTCAAGTAGATTACTTTTATCATATGCTTGGGATTGAATCGATTTTGTAAATGACATCAAAATGAACTTTTAATTAATAATTTCTTCCATACATATAATTTAAATGGCTATTTTTAGTATTATGTTGAAAGATATATAATTATCTAATATTTTTATGATGAAAAATGAAAAAATATATTTATATTTTAATTGATGAGACAAGAATAAATTATTCATATTTAGAAAATATACTCTAAATAAAATATTTATCTTTAGATTATTTAAATGTTTATAGTTCTTTAATCATTAAATATATATGTTTTAATTTCAATAAAAAGTGAGAACATGTATACTTATAATTTTAGGTTACATATACCTTAATAATAAAAATATTGAACCTTGTTTTCTTTTATTTGTAGAAGAAATTTCAAAGTGTTATAAATTAATGATAATATAAACCTTGGAACACAATAACAACATCAAACCATGCAAAAAGTGTGCTAAAGTGGAAATAAATAGAGCATAATCCATAATGCATAAGTCTATTATAACAATAAGTACATGCATGCATGCATAAAAAAAATGTAGTTCAAATCATTAATACTAAAAAGGATATGGGTTTTTGACATCGGCCTTTGGGATGGGGTAGAGGGAAAGAAAGTTAGAAGGGATTCTGAAAATATTTTACATGTTAAGTTTTCACACTCATGTTAAAATTAAGCTATGACAAAATTTCACTAACATATATGTGTGTGTGTGTTTGTGTGTGCTTCTCTGTAAGTATTAGTGTTACCAATGCAATAAAATGATTATAAATCAACATGTTAGTTATGCTTTTAAATAGCCACATATTTGCAAGTAATCTTATTAATAAGCCCCCAATGCCATTATAATTTACAACCATAATGTGTGACTACTTGTGTTCATATTTTACAAAGCCAAAAGGGAGGAAAATGTAACAAAGAGAATGCAATTAAGGTGATTTTAGGATCTCAAAAGATTGAGTATGGAAACAAAATGTGATGTCAATTCTCATATCGACAAGGATCAACAATGTTCATAGCCCATTGTTAACACTAAAAAATGTTCACTTGGCTCTCTATGGTCCAAACCATAATTATACATCATATTCCCAGAAGTATTTCCTTCATTTTGACCTTCACAACTAAAATTCCACCAAATATGGTCCAAAACATTATTATTCATTTCCCCATAAATGAAGAGAAGTTGAGTATTTATTGTGATTTATCCCCACTCTCTCCAAAAAGGACCAAAAAACCCTAAAAATGAGAATGCATCAAAAACCATAGATAAATACCATGCACAATAAAATACCATGGGTCAAAAAAAACATGGACCATCCTATAAATATATTGTGAAGGTCTCCCCAAAAACACTTTTTTTAGTCACATTCCGGAGATTTTTGAACCTTTTGCCATTATCTTCACATTTTTCCACATCATTCCCATGGTGTATGTTGAGCTTGCTCCATACCCATTTGGATCCATTCCCCCTATTTGACAACCACTAGTGAAGATGGCTATAGAACCAAACCGTGGAGTCGATGGGCCATGTTGTTGTTACTTTTTGTTAGTTATATAAAAAATATTAAAATCATAACAATATTTATGTTCTTGTTCATTGTTTGTTGTTATTGTAAGTCGAGGTTGAAATACACTTTGCACCATGAACTCTACCCTATGATCTGACTAGTCTAGGGTAGGTGCTTTTGCACGTAGTAGGGAATAATTCTCCACTACAATTTTTGTGACTCCACTAGTTATCGAACCCAGAATACGTGGTTCCGCAGAACATCGCTGAGGAGTGATCAGTACTCGAGAAATTATAGGAAATGGTGTGAATAATGACCATATAGGCCACAAACACCATTTACACAATCTCTAGCTCCAATAGTCCTTCCTCCTCCTCTATCGTAGAAGATTCATCTGATCTATCCACGCACTATTTTGATAATGAAGATGATATTCTTAAGGCCCTTTCGAATCCTGAATATCCTTGGGATGATATGCACCGTCGCTCCTTTTTCATTCCTAGTGAGCCTTCTTCATCATCGGACCAGTTAACTGTCAAAGTGAAATACTTCATCTATGGAAGTGTCAACTAGTTTAAAAACCTGATTGTGGCACATGACTCCTTTGAAGAGAGTAAAATGGCTAATATTTCACCAACCATTAAACTAGATATATCAACCACCCCAGGATAGTTGAGGATATTACCCTTGGTGCGTCTTACTCCCCTAAAAAAGTCACTTCATACAAAACATTTTTTTAGAAATTTCATGATATCTAGCTTGGTCCTATACCAAGATGCCTGGGATTGATCCCTCTATTGTTGAACATCACATCAACACATGCCCGATATTTTCCTCGTTCGCCAAAAGAAATGACCCATTCACCCGTCAAAGGCTTTTGTCGTCAAAGTTGAGATCAAGAAACTACGGAAAGCAGGTTTCATATACCCCGTCACGTATACCACATAGGTTTCCAATCATGTTCTCATCAATAAAAAGCATGGTACCATTCGAGTCTATACCGACTCCCGTGACTTGGAATTTGGCACGTCCCAAAGACAACTTCCCCACTCCGTTCATTAACCAGATCATTGACACTTGCGTCGGCCATGAAGTATTTTCCTTCATGGATGGTTTTTTCGGTTATAACCAAATTTAGATCCTTAGAGAAGATCAATACAAAACCGCTTTCACTACCCCCTGGGGCACTTTTGCGTATTGTGTCATGTCGTTTGGCCTAAAAAATGATGGAGCCACTTTTCAGTGGGCCATGACCTTTTTCTTCCACAAACTCATTCATATTATCTTGGTCTATTTAGAAGACCTCATGGGTCAATCTTGGAAGTGTTGTCAAAATTTGGATGGCTTACAGCAAGTCTTCATGCGATGTCGCAAATATGACATTTGCTTGAACCCCCTCAAGTGTGTCTTTTATGTCTGNACTCTGTGTCAATTGCAGAGCCTCCAAGGAAAGGTCAATTTCCTTCATCGATTTATTCTAGACTATGCGATGAAAGTCCATGGATTCTTACACTTGCTTTGTACCAACATTCCTTTTGTATGGGATGAGCATGCACAAAGTGCTTTCGATGGATTAAAACAAGCTATGAATTCTGCTCTATTGTTGTCTCCTCTTGACTTCTCTAAGGAGTTTATCCTCTATGTTTCAGCATCTGAAAATGTTATCTCTAGAGTCTTGGTCCAATAATAAAATTCTCATTAAGAGAGTGTGATCTATTACGTAAGTTAGAAACTTTCTATACCACCTTTATGTTACTCCCATGAAGATAGTATGGCCTCTGTCATCATCTTTTCGATACATAAGCTACCTCACTACATTCTCTTGAGCCGAACTCGAGTTGTGGTCAATTCCAACCCCATGCACTATCTCTTGAGTCACTACCTTATCCAAGGTTGTGTTGCCAAATTGATTGTCATTCTACAAGAGTATGACCTGGAATTCGTCACAAAAAAAGCACTAAATCTTTGGCCTTAGCTTTCTTGATGGTAGACTTCCCTTTGTCGTCTACCTCACCCCTATCATAATCAACCTTCTTAATGAATTCTTATTTCTTATCTTTATGGAATACCCATGGTATGGGGGCATTCTCTTGTACTTGTGCACACAAAAATTTGGGCCCCATTTCAGCTGTGAAGATCGTCATCGCATCTGACACCAAGATGCACGATATCTCCTTTCTGGGGATGTCTTGTACTGCCACAGTGTCGACACCATACTGCATCATTGCCTCAACCACGATGAAGCCGTAAAAGTCCTAAAAGATTGTCATAGTGGATCCTGTGGTGGACACATCTCTTCTTTTCCCACAACTCAAAATATTCTCCATGTTCGTTATTTCTGGCCCACCATCTTTATCGATTATGTCCATGCAGTTAAACACTGCCACAATTGTTAGATCATTTCCCCAAAATCGAGGATACCTCCTGCATTTCTACATCTTATCGTCATAGTCGATCCCTTCTGCAAATGGGTGATTGACTTCATGACCTATAATCCTCGTTCAGTCGGTGGCCATAAACACATCATTATGGCCTTTGATTACTTTACCAAATGGGTCGAGGCCATGCCTACTTTCACCTATAAGGTTGATACTACGACACGTTTCTTTTTTAACGACGTTATCACTTGTTTTGATGTCCCCCAATAGTTAGTATCGGACCACGGTTCTCATTTAGAGGATGTTGTTTGGACAAATCTCTTCGTCATGTTGAAGTTTGAACACAAGTATTCCTTTTCTTATTACCCTCAAGGCAATGACCAAGTTGAGGCTATGAACAAGATCCTCAAAACCATGCTCCAACGAATGGTGGACAAACACAAATCCAACTAGCACCTCTTGATCTTTTTCTCCCCCTGGACCTACCAAACATCGACTAAATCCACCATCGATTTACCCTATTTCACTAAGTCCATGGTGTGGAATCTATTCGTCCCATTGAATGCCAGATCCTGTCGCTCTGCCTTGCTGTCGAACTTCTACCTGATACTTCACCATTATAACAACACCTACTTATGCTTAAAAAAACCAATGAGGACTGTCATGTTTCTCTCGAAATGATTGAAGTGGATAAGACATGGTTAAAGTCCCATTATGAATCCCATGTCCACCCACACACCTTTGGCGAGGGTGACCTAGTCCTTGTTTATGATCAAGCCCATGATAAGAATGAGAAATGGAAGTTTGAATCCATGTGTTTTGTCCATTATGTCATCCATTATTGTCTCGAAAAGGGGGCATATCTCCTTGCTGGCGCTAACGATCACCTATCGAAGAATCCCCCAAATGGGATCTACCCGAAGAGGGTCTATGCCTGAAATCCCTCACCAAGAGTACCCTTGTATCATTGTTTTGATTTCTTTTTTTGCATCGTTTTTATCACGAATCTCACAATTTGTTTCCTTAGTTGCTCTAGGTGGATCCTACCTCACCTTGCTACGTTGGTTTCACTTATGACACAAGTAGATAGTCTCCTAATCTTGCCTTGGCTACGTGGGTCATTTAATCCCCATCACATGAGTTTATCCATATTGATGGAATATGTGTTAGTGTTGGTACCAACAACTAGGCTGAGTATGATGATGTCACTGGTCTCATGACCGCTACCCTTAACTTGGGTATTCATCACCTTAGTGTCTTCCTCGACTCCCAGTTGCTTGTCTCCTAGTTGAATAACCACTACCGGGTACATGATCCCTGTCTCTTTACAAATTTTCTGCACACTAGACACTTGGTTAGACATTTCGAATCCATTTCATTCATGCATGTTCTAAGAATCCTCAATAGCATAGTGGACCAAATGGATAATGACGTTCTAGAGTGGCACATCGATCATTGCATATAGGAAATACACTGCACATTGCATCATCATCTAGTCATGCATACATAGTTCATATACATCATATAGGCATAATCATAAAAAGAGACTCATAAAAACCCATAAAAATACAAAAAAGTGCATCCACATGCATATATATCATAAATATCATGTTCAATACAAAATTAGAAGTGCCACAGGGTTTCTCGTCTGATCATATACATCATACAAAAATCCCCATGCTGAAATGCATTGGGGGGGAGCATCACAAGCTACTAGTCTAAGTCGTCCTCCTTTGACTCTATGTCCTACTCTATTTCCTCCTCCTCATCAGAGCTCTCCTCCTCCATCAGCACATCACCCTATGTTGTTTCTCTGACATACTCAACAAAAATTGTGATCCTCCTCATGAGAGAGATCCACTCTAGAGGATCCCTATAGCACATGATGATCAAATCATCATCTAGGTACTTCCACCCATCGTTGGTGACCCCCTCTAGCAACCGCTCCATGTACAACCGTAGTGAGTGCAATGTCGCACTCTGTCACCTCATCTTCTCATGAGTGGGTGGATATAAACCCTCCACCCTTCCCTTGCGCCAATGGTACCCCACTAGAGGGTGTGGTCCCACATTTGCACATGCACACAGTATGTCATCAATATCTATCACACACATAATATAGTTACCACCATAACCATGTCTTGCTCTCGCCACCCAAATCAAGGCATCCTGCACATGAACAAAGTGCTTGTCAGATCTAGTTACACAAAAATTCCCATTTTGGGCTAGATCGTGCATGTCGGGCCTCTTTGTGTGACCCAAGTCATGCAAAAATGCTTGACAAGCGCTTTTGGGTCACTCTTATCTCCTAAACAGGTGCGACCTAGGTCACACCTTTCTCCCCAACAAGTGCGACCAGGTCACGCTTGTCTGCCCAATAAGTGCAACCTGGGTCACGCATTTTCCCTCGAAAAGTGTGCCCATCCTTAAGAACACTTCAGTGTCACGTCCCCATGCCTCCGACCGGCAAGGAGGACGCGATCCATGGCTTTGACCAAGCATACTAACATCCTCATGAACATGTACAGGAAGTAAAATTGCCTAGAACAGAATGCTTAAGCGAATTTGAACTAAATTATGCACCCAGAATTATTTATCATTCACAGATGCAATTTAATTATCATACACAGCGGAAAATAACAGCATTCAGACATGCATTCATTCAACATGTTCATTTCATTTTCATTATCAGTAAATTAAGAATTGCAGAGGTAAATGTACAAGATCACTTATCTTATGAAAGCTTTGCTCCGCAACCAGCTACGTCGCTGCAACGTTCCACCCAACCATAGGCCAGCGTGCTCATCAATTTCTCAGCAACGCTGCCACCCCCGAGCTGGGCATGATTCTCCAAGGAATAAGGGAACTAGCAGACTGACACATAGCCAAAGGTAACCAAAACACATCCAAGCCAACCAAGTTGGGTTTATCAGGCCATTAAGGAGCTAGAGAAGGCAATTTGCTAAGCTGGTGAGCTCACTACAGAGCCAAGAACACCTACACCAAAACTAGCCTGACCTCTAACACACCCATCCACACCCAACACAAGGAATCAGTCCCTTCTCTGCTACACAGTCCCTCAGGCCCTGCATTCCCTTCCAGTGCTATTCAGGGTTGATGGAGAAGAAGGCCAACCCTCTAGTTTTGTCTGTGTGGTTTCTAGCACCAGGTTTATCAAGCAACCAAGCCAAAATCCTCACTCCTCACACATTCCAAGGACCAACCATTGCACTCAGGCAACCAATTTAGCTAACACAGCTTCAAAAGTAAAAAAAAAATGAATTACACAGCCCCATACGTAACAGCAAAAACGGCTCACAACATGGGGGAAAACACACCATCCTGAAACTTATCAGGGAAACCAACTCACAGCAGGGAAAAACGTCCCAAATAGCCAGTGCGTGAGACCCAAAAGTCAGTGAGACAGCCAAAAACGTGAATGGCTCTTCACAGCCATGGTGAAAAACACATGAAATCACAAAAACGCGAATGGAAAATGCACCAGCAGCTCCAAAAAACGTGAGGAAGACAACCCAGGCCCTGGCATTACAAAAATGACCTCCAATCCATGGGAAAAATGAAGCCACAGCCAAAAACGTGGAAGGAAAACACACAGGAAACTCCAGCTGCTCCCCAAAACGTGAGAAAACTCAAAAACGTGAATGCATAGCAGAATGGCATACGATTTTGGGCCTTTTCCTTGCCCAGGAAGTCAGAACACGTTTTTCCAAAAATGGGTCTCTGCCCAATTCGAAATTGGTTGCCCATACTCTTCCCCTTCCATGCAATAACTGCCTCAACCACCAGCAGTCTTTCTTCAATGAAAGTGGTTGGGTAAAGACAAGAAGAAGTCACATGGGTATTTTCCCTTATTGGCTAAAGTTGGACAATTTCCCCACATCCTTACCCTTGGAAGATCATGCCCCATTCGATTTAGTTGCCGCGGCCGTAGCTGGTTGTGTTCATTTTAATTAATTATAGATGCATATTTACATGATGCGGAAACTTAATATGTGCCGCACGCCCCGATATTCAATCGGTGACGATTTAAATCCCAAACATAGCATAACTAATCAATGGTGGGGCCTTGGCCTTTAGCTCCACACCACGATCATTACAATATATACATCATATACATCTAATGTAATGAGGTCAAAACCGGGACATTACATTCAGGCTTGGCTATGGCCTCCAAAGTGAGGAAAAAACTAAAATAAACCACTAAAATTGATGGGCTCGATGAACACTCTTACCTGTAAGTCATAGATCGGAAAATCACTAGTCCAATCGGAAGAAATCAACAGTTGTGCTTTGGGGCCCTCCACTACAAATCAACACTGCATAGTGAAAATGGCATGTCTCATGTGGTCCCCCTATTTATAGGCATCCATTTAGTCAACATTTTCTTCTATGCACCACAGAGTCATTCAACGTCTATTTTTCACATCGTTCGCACCACCGAGTTCAATGTTCCACCCTCGGTCTGTTGGAGAGACCCACTTCTTGTTATCTCCCTATGATTTTCTGGGTCATTTCTCATATTCACCTTGATTTGCGTGCCACCACACACATCAAAACATTCATGTATTGGCATGTTCACGAGCCATCCACTCCATCCATACTACAAACTTAGCCTTATTTTACTTCCATCCACCTTCCCGCAAGCATGTCCCACCATTGTTCCATTGTTATTCATTTTAACCATCTTCACATCATCATCCCTTTTGGTACATCAAACACTTCCTCCTTGCTTGACTGACCATTACGGAGTTTCAGTTAAGCTCTTTTTCGACTCCTAAAAAAATGAAAAGATTGTCAAGCAGGCTTGCTTCCTTTCACGATCATTAAATTATTTGAAATGGCGTCTATGTGTCCTCATTTATCTCCTTTTTTGGACTACATAGACTATTTAAAGAAAAGTACCACCCTGACACCTTCTAGCTAGGAATGCTTCCCTTTGTATCATTTTATGATTTTTTTGTCCAATGGGGCCATAACTTACAAAAAAATGCATTTATGGGTTGTATTTAAGTTATTTTCTAGTCCTTTCATAAATAAAATATCGTCGTTCAAACTTGGTTTCGTTCATGCTCGTAAAAGTATTTGGATGACCGTCCAATTAGGATAAAGTTTAACCTTTTTTGGCCTGGTTGGAATACCTATAGAAAGTAAGTGTCTCTGCCCCTTTCAGTTTGGAGAGCTCTCTTGTACACACTTTTGTCCTTTTTCAAACTCAGGAGACTACTATACGAAAAAGAGAACCATTGGAGTCTTATTTATGTTTTCACTCTCTAACCATGAAAACACCATTGAGCATTAACCGTATTGGACTCGAAAAAAATCCACGAGATAGTATCATATTGAGCATAATTCTATCCCTTCTTTGTGCTCTGTAAACTACGAAGAAGGACCAAAACAATGTCTTTAGGTGCCCACACATATTACATATGGTCTCACATTATGGCAACATTCCCCCATTGGATCGTCTTTGTTCAGAGTACTCTACAATGAGTCTCCCTTGGATCCCTTAGATATCACTAATCTAGTTACTTCCCCAAGTATTTCCCATTGCAGATATCTCCCCTATTCCATAGCTATGATCCCTTCCCCAAGAGTCAGTATTATTTGCTTCCAGGTCATCCATGTCATCATACTTTAAACAAAGGAAGTTTGTGTCCCTCATACTCCCCTACCCCTATTCCCCATTTAGTGTCTCAGTCCCCTTAGTTGTTCCATATCTATGGTTATCCCCTTCGTGCTTCTATCAAGGAAACCTCATTGCCTTGGTAGTTGCAGGTCTCCCTCTATCGACGTCAACACATCTATTCCAGAGGATAGACCCAGAGGTCCCTGTATCTTGGTTTCATCCACCTCATTAATTAGTTCCATGGGCCACTAGAAAGGAGTCCTTAGTTCCTTTCAAGTTGGTTGTGTCTCACATGCTTGACTTCGACTCCATCATCACACTGTTAAGATTCATGCAGGGTATTGGCTCCTTCATTATTTGGTCGAAGACCCTGATTGTCACCTGAATCTAGCACATTGGTGAGTCTATTTTGGGACCCATACAGTTTCATGTCCATTGTGATTTTCGCGTTGTGTTGGTGACAATGTTCGGAATCCCCTCAATGTCATTCTTTTGTGTATCTACAATACTTGATGTTGTTTATTGTACCTCAAATATTCTTACATTCAGTCATTGAGTCCATACATATGTGTACACCTCTAGATTCCATAGAGCATCGGTTGTTGTGATTGCATTCCATGAGAATGCCATGTTGTTCTTATGTACCATTTCTTCAGATCAGTCTATGTACTCATCATCCCATCGAGGACACCATTATGTACTACCAGTTGTATCTATGCATTGATCATCTCCCATTGTTTGAGCCTTGATCCCCATTTTTATATTGAGACATTGTTGTGAGCATGGGTATGCCTGCCTCATCCATATACATGTCTGAGATTATATGTACCTCATCCATTTTTTAGAAGAAATACAAACCAAATCCATTTCAGTTCAAATGAGGAGACTCCACTCCTCTACATTCCTATCGAGTCTCTCCATCATCGTCACCATTTTTCCTTGATCCTATGATTTCTATTGGCCATGTGGTGAGCTCATTCCCTCACACATCAGAGGGTAATCTGTTAACACTGAAAAATGTTCACCTAGCTCTCTATGGTCCAAACCATAATTATACATCATATTCCCACCATTATTTCCTCCATTTCGACCTTCACAACTAAACTTCACTAGATATGGTCCAAAACATTATTATTCCTCCCCCCGTAAATGAAGGCAAGTTGAGCATTTATTGTGATTTATCCCCACTCTCTCTAAAAAGGACCAAAAAACCCTAAAAATGAGAATGGATAAAAAACCATAGATACATACCATGCAAAAAAAAAATAACATGGGTAAAAAAACCTTGGACCATCCTATAAATACATTGTGAAGGTCTCCCCAAAAACACGTTTTTTAGTCACATTCCAAAGATTTTTGAACCTTTCGCCCCGATCTTCACATTTTGCAATATTATTCCCATAGTGTATGTTGAGCTTGCTCCATACCCATTTGGATACATTCCCCCTATTTGAAAACCACTAGTGGAGACAACTAGAGAACTAGACCGTGGACCCGGTAGACTAGTTCCTTAGACGACTGCAGTGGCCCTCTTCAAAGAAAGGTATGCATGTTGTTGTTACTTTTTGTTAATTAGATAAAAAATATAAAAATCATAAAAATATTTATGTTCTTGTTCATTGTCTGTTGTTATTGTAAGTCGAGGTTGAAAGACTCTTCGCACCATGAACTCTACCCTATGGTCCGACTGATCTAGGGTAAGTGCTTTTGCATGTAGTAGGGGAGAAATATCCACTACACCCACCCATGTGTTCAAGTGAAGATTTAGAAAGAAGGGGTTGACACTAACAATGGTGCATGCATCAATATGATGGTAGGATTATCTAGGGGTAGTCTATGTGATAGATTTAATGTTGTGGAATGGTACACTACATCAAGAAGTAGATGAGAGCCAAAAGGAATAGAAATTATTTTAGTCTTCCTATGCCAAAGGCAAGTATTGAAAGAGGAACTCTAAACTATGTTCTTTTTTCACATCCATCATCATATAATACAGAAGGTACAATGTTCATTGACGGGTTGTAAAAAATGTGACCTTTCTTTTGAAATTTTATAAAATGTATTGTTCTTCCCAAATAAAAAGTGGTTTAAAAAGGTCGCATTTTTTTGAAGGGCTATTTTTGAATAATGCTTCTAGGAAGGGTTTGGGGATGATAAATTGAAAGTTAAAATGAATATGTGTTGGTGATCAAATATATATTAGATAAAATCATATAAAATGAATGCAATCATTATTATGAAAAAAGGGTAAATTGAAAAGAGATAAAAATAAATAAATTCTAGAATATTAATATCAAGTAATTAAATAGACATACTCAAACATACATTATTGAAAATGATATCAATTAGTAAATTAAATCCTATATGATATGTGGCTGAAAATAACTAAAACTTCACAAGTTGAATAATAAAAGTGATCAACACCACACAACTAGAAGTATCCAAGTATTAATTTATTAAAATATATAACTTTGTGTTTTGAAATTAAAATTTTATTAGACATTGTAATTACGTTAGTCTCACTAGAAACACTTCTACATGTCTTCAAATAGTCACTAATAAATAGCGAAGAATGAGATTATTTAAATCCCCTACCTTTAACCTTAAACCAAGAGATTGGTTACTAGTAGGATTACACCTTAACAAATGATAATCGACAACCTTCCATCGTGAAATGACATGATTAGGTCATATCCCAGTGAACCTCATTCCATAGTTCAAATTTTAGGATTTGGATGAGATAGGCAACATTGCAGAATAAATTGATTGACATGGCTTGTTCCTAACCTGAATTTTTTATAATAATATTATAAAAGAGCAACTTTTCAAATAATGCAACATAAATTAGAAGTCACTTTTATTTAAGTAATCGTGAATGTTAGACAAGACCATTTGCTACAAAATGATAATATTTATAAGACATGGAGTGTCTTCAGTTAGGTGATGACGACCATTCAAACGGTCCCACGCCACGTGAACGTGGTGGTCTAGATATACACATAAAATTCCCATATATATATATATATATATATTATTTTTTTCACATGGAAAAATACTTTTAACTTTTATAAAACTGTATCTTAAAATCAACATTGTTTGGTTACATATTATCAAGAGGTCATCATGATCATACTGTCCATATTCTCCAAACACATCAGATATACATACTGCAAAAATATATCATTCAGCACACAGCCAAAATACCTGCAATATTTAAATTATTTAAATGCATAATGTGAAAAAAAAAACTATCAAAACCGAAAGTGTCTCAGTGTAACTGTAAAAAACCAAAGTGTGTCACCAAGATGCCAGAGTAATCTTCCCATCTTATAAAACCAGTGCCCAAACCTATAGCTCTTTTAGATAGGTCATCTTCCATATCGTTATATTCTCTGTATATGTATTGAAAAGCAAGAGATCTGAAATCTCTGAATAAATCTTAGACTCTGGTCAGCCAGTGCTTCAATTCAACAGAGTAAATCTCATGTCTATTCAATGCCTAATCAATGATGACTTTAGAATCTCCTCTAATCTGAAAGGATAAAAAAAAATTATGCTTTGCGATAAACAGTAACCCCATAAACCTTTTATATGATATGTGCATCTATATAAAATGTAAGACTTAGTCATATTATGACTGAAGTCAGTGTACAAAAATTCATTTGGAATTCAAAATTAGACAAATAATCGATATACCAGAAATATTGTACGATAAAGTTGATTAAACAATTAAATATATTTAGTCGTATGGGGGGTTTGGGAAACTGTGCACACAAATATATTTGGAATTAAAAATTGAACAAATAATCGATATCTTTACGAACAATGAAATATATTTATAAATTTTATGATTTAAAAATGATTTATTTATGTTACTTTAATAAAAATTACTTGTTAGGATCAACATGGAATTTCAAGTCTATAATCTTTTTCTTACAAGTAATAAAAAATTAAGTACATGAAGGCCTTGTGCTGTACATATTATTACTTAATCAACTTAACGAAATACCCCGTGATGTTATACCCATACATATTTATCAAACTCTATTTCCAATATTTCATATTTAAGATATGTTGCAAGTTATTGTATTTAAGAATTAATATTATTTTAAATTTGGAATAATCATTTATATTTTTGAAGTTAAAAAATGTATACTTTGTATTTATAAGATGTTTATATTTGTAGTTTAGTTGTACTAGAATTTTTTTATGTATTTTTTTTCATATTGAATTTGAATATATATATACACACATATACATATTATTTTATATAACTATATTTTTTTTTTAATGTGCATAACCCTTTTTTTTTCTATATAGAGTATATATGGCATAACAATGGGGTCATTTGCTTTGAAGTAACATTTAGCCTAAGCCTCATACATGACACTAGAAACTACCATCAATTCTAGTTTAGCCTCATTTCGAGCAGGAAGCGCATGCACACACACAGACACAGACACGCACACGCACACACACAAGCACGCGCACACACATTATTCCATATACACACATATTACTTTATATATCTATACTTTTTTTTCTTTTTATGTATATATTATTTTCATATAGAATATATATGCCATAACAAATGTGTCATTTTCTTTCAAGTAGCATTTATCCTTATCCCAATATATGAAGCTAGATACTAACCTCAATTCTAGTTTGACCTCATGCCATTTAACCTCATGCCAAGAACGAATCATATATATACATACATACATGCATGCATGCATACATACATAGGGTTGCAAGAATGTGTTAAATGGATTTGGCTTGGTGGATGAGGTCATGGGGTCTTTGGGGAAAGATCGTGTGCTCAACAAAGCTTTAGGGAAATGTGCAAATGTGGATAGTAGAGTGGCCTTCTTAGATGTTGTAGTTCCAAACGAGAGTGATACAAGTGTTTGTCCCTCTATAGGTATACATCCAAAAGATTCATTGGATGGAAGCTAGGGTATTTTTTAGTGGCGAAATTTCACCAATTGGCTATTTTTTGGGTTTTTTTCAAAAAACAAATTCGCTATTTAGTGTCTATTATTGCCTATATTTACATAAAATGTGTTTTTTTATGATAATATTCACCAAAATTTACACATTTCAGTGTTAATTTTATGTTTCATATTTAATATTTTCCTACCTCTATAAACATTTTTTTTCAATCCAAAACAATCGCCTACAATACTATACTTAAGTATAATATTAGAATCCTTAAAAAATACCCCGATGGAAGCCTTGCATGAAGATTAAACTTTGGAGTCTAGTCTACTAGTTAATGACCTAGGATATGAAAATCGGTCTACATAACCGATGTTGATTGTGGATGAGGGAGATCATTACGGTGGAGGAAGTGTCAATCAACATGTTTTTGTCCAAATTATTTACCAAGATTGAATTTTCTATGAGCTATCATTAGGTTCACATGAATTCCAATGACAATTGGAAAATTATGAGTTTCCAACAATAATTCTAGCTTGTATGAGTAATTAGTGATGCCTTTAAGTCTCATCGATGCCTCTACTATATTCACAGAACTAAGTAATTATATTTTTCATCCGCATATGGTGTGTTTCATTGTGATCTATGTAGATGATGTTTTTATTTTCATTCAAACTTGGGATGAACACTTACATCATGTGTGCTTGGTGTTGGAGCCACTTCAAACTCACAAATTGAAAATTAAGTGCAAGAAATCTTATCAAGGAAAAACTCCATTCATTATTTAGGGTTTCTCATTGATTATACTATAATATGTGTAGATCCTAGCAAGGTCCAAGATCTTGATGCATGGGGCATCGCCTCCACCACTACTACCATAAAGAAATTTCTTAGAGGTTTTGAGTTTTATTGGTGTTTTATCCCTCATTTATTTCACATTTCTTGTCCCTTGCTTTAGATTTCTATGTATATTGTCTTTTCTTGGACCAAAGAAACAAATTTGAGTTTTCAAAAATTAAATACAACATCGCATTGAAAAAAATTATGCATATTCTCTATTCACAACAACACTTTGACATTGAGACATATCCTTCACACCTTGTTATTGGTGCAATAATAAAATAGGGAAAACCAGTCCCATGGCCTATCACTCTAAGGCTATGAAAAATCTAAGATGAAGTGGAACACATATGACAAAGAATTGTATTCTCTAGTGTGGGCCTTGAAGTAATGAAGCCATTGCATCCTGGTTAAGAAAACTATTTTGCATACCAATCATCAACTCTTAATGTCTTTTAAAGTCCTATTCCAAAATTCAAGAGAAACACCATCACAAACTCAAATGTATTTTCAATAATCTATACAATATTTTGCAAGAAAACAATGACAATGTTTATCACTTCAATTTTCCTTCTCAATTGGGCATTTAAAAATGTTATTAGTGCCAATCATTTGAAGTTGGATGATTCAAATCTTTTGGAAGATATAGTTTAGTTGTCTCACCCAACATATAATATTATTGATTTCCATATACCTTTTGAGTTCAATAACCCATTAGATATGCATACTTGTCCCACTAATTAGCATCAACATACTTCTTATCTCATCAGTTGCCAAGGATAACTTCATACTTACTTCCCAATTTTATTTTGAGACCACATTTTGGACCATGTTGATGAGAAAGTGTTAATGTTTGAGAAAATATGAAGATGTTTGAATTTTACAACTTTAATTGATGAAGTAATGAATACTAGAATCAATTAACCATGAACTAATTTAACCAAAACACAAGATGTACCCTGGGAAAACCCTCAAAATAATGAGAATGAATAACCCAACATTTCTTCAGAGTATAATATGATAGATCAGAGATAATGTATTTTACAAGATAGTAGATTGTTTTCAGCACCCTGGGTACTAGATAAGAGAGAACACTAAGCAAGAGAGAAGAGAGATCAACTATGTGAACTTGACTTATGCCCAACACATTAATAAAGATCCAAATACTCTGGCATGCATACAACAGTGAATGGATTCATGAGAATAGTGCACATCTTGCACACAAACTACGAATTTCCTTTATGAATAATTAATTTGGTACATTCAAAACTTCATCATGCATAAATAATGTGCCATGCCTTTCATATTTGACATTAACTGAGGATGAACAACCTCCAGAGTGAACTCGCCATCTAACTGACACTATGGAGACTTAGTTAGGATGATACCTTAAGTTTCATCATGTAATAACTCAAGTGTCATCATGCAAACACTTTATTAACTGAAGTGTCATCTTTTGGTAACTTAAGCGTCATCTTTTACTTTAACTAAAGAGTTATCATGCAAACTCATTTAGTTTACTAGTCCTTTCTTTATTAACACTTAGTTAACTATTATTAACTGAATCATGCTGATTTATTTACTTATAGTGATCACATTGCGTTCCTTTAATTAAGGAATACATTATTGCAATTGAGGCTTTAACCGAAGCCTTATCAATTCAAGTTCACTGAATGCATCTCATGGGAAATTCAAATTCTTTCTCTCTCTATACATTATCTCTCTATCTCTTATCTCTACTGCATGGTCAATATGTGTTAACTTTAATTTTCTATCGTATCATATTATACTCAAAATAATTGTCGCATGCTATGATAATATTATATTACTCTCGTACCATATATTCATATGCTAAAGTAATTCACTATAGAGGTGGCTAGTCTCTAGAGGAGACTTAATATATTTATCCATATCAAATGACCATGGCTAGTAATATATCACATAACATTTATGCTTTAACATGCAAAGCATTTCACCTTTATAACTGGAGGCCCATCCCAAGGGTGCCCACTATAACTAGGGGTCCACCTCATAGGTACCTTATGAGAATCATGACTTGATATTACTCACAAGTTTGACTTTATATTACTCACAAGTATGACTTGATATTACTAACAATTCCACGGCCTTGTACTCCAAGACTTTACAACATCATCACTTTGAGAAATCAAAGCACTCACCTCAACACATGAGGAATAACCTTTGTAACTAAAGTCATAGTAATCCTTAAGTTCACCCTAAGAATCTACTCCAAGTTATTGATTTCAACTTAGCCTTTTTACCTCAACATCGGAGGCCTAATCTTGGCTGCACAAGATTGGCTTAGAGAATGACTCGTGATTTTGTACATTTACACTCCCTCTCAGTGAGGGAGGCATTCTCCGACATGCCAAGCTTTTCTCAAAAGTACATATACTTCATCACAAACAGAGGATTTTTTAACACATATGCAATATTCTATTTAGTATTAATGTACTAAAGTCTTACGTTGTTATAGTTGAATTTGGCACTTCTTCATCTGTGATGACACTTACATGTTTTGGTCGCATGGCGACACTTTGTGAAGTCATTGTTGCTCGCCCAAAGGAAATTTTATGGATTAAAGAGCCATATTTTGGAATTCAGTACGATGGTCTTACCTCATTCATGGTTCATTCAACAGTTAGGAAGCTTATGAACAAGTTTGGAGACCAAAACGCCTCCTAAACCCCCCTAAAAACCCTAAAATGACACTTTTCCCAAAAACACTCATTTCCCGTGCTCCTCTAGCATTTTGTCCCTTGCACATGCTTGCTAGTGCTCCACTAGCCTATACAAATTTATTTTACTTTATTCCACTAGCATGTACCTTCCAAACAATGCCCCCAAAAGATATAAAATCTTGAAAAAATGGGTGTTTTGGGTGGTTTTGGAGTTGTCTCTTCGATTGGAGTTGTCTCTTCGATTGTAACTACTTCCTCCTTGACCCTATATTATCAATTTTATATATAATAGAAGGATGGGGGAATATGAAGAGAGACTTATCCAATTTCAAGGTTATGCTAGAAAATTTTTTACTCACACCCTCACTTGTGCCCTAGTTGTCATCTATTGTTGATGCATTGCTTGGAGGTTGGGATTCTTGGAGTAGAAAAGGAGATTCAAAATTGAAGGTTTCATGAGGTTCCTTGATAAAATGAAGGTATTATGTACTTGATTCATTCTTTGATAAAATATTATACATGATTCCATTTCCCAGTCACTATGCACATGTATATCTAAGTTTTGATTCATTATTGATGTTTATGAGATCAGTGTTTTATGTTATTTTGAATATCAATCTTTTATATTTAGTCAAATTGGTTTGAGGAAGGTATTGAAGTGGTTTTGTGGGTCCCTTGATTGGAGAGTAAGAGGACTTAAGGAGAGAATTAGATCAACTTTCTATTTGTAAGGTATACACCCTCTTGAACCCCTAAACTTTTTCTTATTTATTGTATTTCCATATATTTATGTATGTCTGTCAACCCTAGGATGTTGGTGGTCTCACCCCAGCCATAGGAACAATTTCCATAACAACATACCTCTCTTAACCATGTATTTGATGAATTGATACTTCATCTCTATGTGTTTTTATCATAAAACACAGGGCTTTGAGAAATATTTGGACTCAAGATTTTAACCTAGCAAGTAGCTTCCCAAACTACACTATTACTCAGGAAGTAGTACTAGCCGTAATACACTTTGCTTATGTAGTACTAGCTAAAATACACATAGCTAATATCATGATAAAACAATAGATGGATAGAAAAACATATGATAGGTATACCATGTATCAAATACAATAAAGTAATCTAATCTGACATGTAGTTTCCCTAAACTAGAAACCATGGATTTTTAATCCATAATTTTAAACTTCTACAAAACATCAAATGTAATTTACTTGCAGAAGGAAAATCTCATTTTTCCTTATTAATCTTCAACACTTGTATTCTACATGTTGGCTTCTAAAATTTCTACGATGTGGAGAACTTCTCTAGGAGCTTTCTATTCATTGTGATGTTCTCCAAGTTCTGGCCACTTTCAAAGTGGTGCCATATTATTTTCTATTACACTAGCCAACTATATGGCTATCTGACCTCTCCAAGAGGTTTGATTGTTCTTCGGTAGTCCAGACTGTTGGCAAGATTTTTGGGGTAAGTGAGTTGCGCAACATCGTGGAGGCTGCACAAGCTCACGCGACACTGCAAAAGGAAAAGATAGCACAATGGGAAAAAAACAAACCATTTTTAAATATTTTAGGCACCTTTTTGTATTGGTTGACCATATTTTGTTGATATAGGTCATTAGTGGTTAAATCAGTTATGAGTTAGTTAGAAGTGGACCATGAATGTAAAGATGCAAGCCTATATATAGAGTTAGAATTGCAAATGAAAAACAAGTCGTAGAAGTTGAACAAATTGTGACAAGTGGTAGAATAGAGAAAGTGAGATATTGAATCTTGCGTTATCTATATGCGATCTTGTGGGTTGATCTTTTTCTTGTTGTAGATAAAGACAGCTGCTATTTTGGATTTGAGGCATAGAAATTAATATGATATGACATATGTTGAGTTGAATCACTATTGCCTTTTTATCTCTTTCTGTTTTTATGTGTCATGATATCAATGAAGAATGTTTGATGATTTTGTTTTATGAATGAAAAATATGATACTGTTGTGATGAATAAATGAATGATGACATCTATTAGATCTGTGGTTGAAAGGGTATATCTGTTAAGAATGCTACGATGTCTAATGAATGGTCCCATTAGGTCTGATAGCTAAGTTGATGAACCGATGCTTCCATAAATCCTCCTCCTTACTGCAGAAATGTGGCTCCAACAACTCTCCCTCGAACATCTCTGGTGAGACTTCATCTACTCTGTGCGTGTTGGGGGGCAGGGTAAAACCTTCCTGGGCTGGTACTCAGGCAGATAGCATAGGTTGAGTGTTGATAGATTGGGAACCCCTGTCGACAGGGATTTGTTGGGTGGTTTGTGCCAAAAAATGATTCTGTTGTTGGGACCTCGTTGAGACTAAGAGGAGGATATGGTGTGGCATCCAAAAAAACCAAAGATTGAAGATTGGTTCAACCTAAGACTATGAGAATTCGATGAAGCCGAGAACCAGAACTCGAAGTTGACAACAAATGCATGGTTGGTGAGGTACATACATGATGGTCCTTGTGAATGGTTTTTTCATGAGTTTCCTACCATATTATATGAGTGGGTGGCACGATTCACCTACAAGAATCGTAACTTTAAGGGAGGAGAGCTGACATCCTAGACCCCTGAGCTAATTCAGGAACTACAAGAAACTAACAACAAGGCATTGTAGGCTGTTGAAGTTTGGTTGGATAGTATTCTGGAAGGATATATCATTGAGTTCACGGTTGATACCAACAATTCCTACAGCGAATCAGAACAGGAATTCTTCAATGAACCACGAGGTAGGTTCTTACTGTATCTGCAATTGTCAATCAAGATGCTTATTTTTCAAAAGGGCATACTAAAAATTCACCTCAAGTAGTAAAACAGTGGTGTGCAGAGGCTGTGAACACCGCGATAGAAGGGGGGTGACGAAGGGAAAGATAAGGGGTATATGGGTGTAAGTTTTGATGAGACTATGAGGCAAGCCAAGGAAGAGAGTGATTGTACAAGGGGAGGAGCAATGTTCTGAGTAGAGAAGAGGCATAGGATAGGGGAAGTTCCTGCTACGATCGAAACACAAGACCGTGAAAGACAACCACACGGTATGAAGCGACCCTATAGTGACAAAGAGGACGAGCAAACCCAGGCTATGCCCGGAGTAGAAGCAAGGTCAAACCTTGATAGCAATGTGTCGACACCTCCACGCACTACTCCACCTTCAGGAAGATATACGCAATCTACATCGACGTGTTCGACATGCCAAGAAACATCCAGTAGTAAAGCAACATCTACAGGAAGAAGGTTTGAGATGGCGGGAGACGATATGAAGCTACCTATGTTCCATGGAAACGGAACTGATGACCTAGAACAATATTGGTTCTGATGTGAGGTAGTCTGGAATGCCAGACAGACTACCGATGAGGATGTAAAGAAAAGCCAATTGGCGACCACCCTTCAGGGTTATGCACTTGATTGGTATATGAGATTAATACAGGTTTTGCAAGGGACCACAGTGAAGACTTTGGATGATATTCAAAAGGGATTGCTTGAAGAATTCAAGGAACCAAAATTTGAAGCACAGTACATTTAGAGCTGAAGGAAATTAAACAATTCCCTAATGAGACAGTTTGGGACTTCAACTAGAGGTTTAAGACGCTGATGGCACGGGTTAGCTTTGATATGAGTGATGTTCAACACAAAGAATGGTTCATCGCAGAGTTGGTCCCTCATATCTGACACACATTGATGCAGCAAAATATCGCGACACAGAGTGAGGCTCTGGAAATTACAATGAAGCTAGAGGCTTCACCTGTCAGAGAAACTGTTGTTGGCATGAACCAAATCCAAGCACAGTTGGAGAATCTGACGCTTCAGTTGCAGTACATTAAGAAGACAAAAGAGGAACAGGACGACCTGTGGTGCACTCAGTCTCATGTGGGTGGACACACCAAAGACACTTGTCCTACCTTTCGAAATCATCTACTCTCGGGAGCACCAAATCCATTGAGTTGCAGTGGTGTGTCATGGTGTCACATATGTCAGGTATATGGGAATGAACATGAAGACTGTACCTACATGCAGAAAATGGTTACGAAGCTAGCAAGCTTATATTGCACCTTTTGTTGCTCAGTTGGGCACAAGGATAAGGTTTGTCAATCTTATGATATTCTTCAAGAGCGTACATATGATTCGTATTTCGTGAAATGTGTAGATCCTTTCTTGGTGCAACAGTCAGCGCCAAAGCTGGTGTAGCCGCCACCTCAAGTCTAGTATACGTCGCCACCATAGATGTAGTTTATTCCATCATAATCGTAGCTCATATCACAATCGTAGTTTGCGCCACAGTCGTAGTTTGCGCTGTGGCCGCAGATGCCGATGGCTCCATCACAGCCGCATTATGTCCAAGAAGGAGTCGAATCCCCTGCAATAGAAAATGGACCAACCCCAGTATTAGCAGCAAGTAACTCAACCACAGTACCAACAACGAGGAGGATTCAAGGGAAGAGGAAGTTTCAGCCAAGGAGTAGGACAGGATCGTGCATCAATCCAGTGTTACAACTGTGGTACATTTGGGCACTATCAGAGGGATTGTACTCATTTGTAGTGTGTATACTATGGGGTAAGCGATCATACTGTTGAGAATTTTCCTCAATTGATACAAAATGGCAGGCCATAAATGTTCCTCTGTTGCAAAATCAAAACTAGCTTGAGGCCTAGAATCAAATACAAAACTAGAAGTAACTGCAAAATTAGGATCATCCCCAAATTTCAATACAAAATCATATTGTAAATCAGCCTATGAATCCACCGCTGAACTAGAATCCACCTCTGAACCAACCTCCGCCACAGAACTAGAATCAGGGATTGACAGTTGTGACAATTCTAGCGGAACCGCGAACAAAGGATGTTAATGTTGGGATTGTCACTCGAGGAGGTGCGACGACTGGAAAAGATGGACCACATCCACAAGTTTGACTGGATGGAAAGAATAAAGTACATTTTGATATTGTGACTAAGAGAGATACCTTTTTCAAGGCTCATGAGGCGATTGGAAGAAATCCTAGTAAGACACCTATTTTTGGCATGCGTTTTTCTTTTGATTCTTCATTAGAGGCTGGACCATCACAACAGCATGGTACTTTACAAAAGTTCTTTGAGAGTTTTTTATCCCTGGAAAGTGATCCTGATGCTCTGGTTGAGATCTAGAAGTTGTTGTACCATCCGAATAGAGAGTTTCAAGACTCTACGATGAATTCGTTACAAAAGAAAAGGACAGGAAAGGAAATGCAAATGAACAACCAAATTGGGGACTATGAAGTTGATTTAGTTATTTTGTATCTTGGGCCAGATGTAAATATCCTGAAAAAATAGACGTGGTACAAAATAGGGTAGTCGACACTTGGTTGGTCCCTAGTGCAGCTAATATTGGTTAATCAAGCCAAAGTCCAACCAATTGGCCATGTGTCAAATTTGGTCGTAAATGTTGAAGGTATGAGGACTCATGTTGATTTCAATGTAATCAAAGTTGTGAATGGAGCAAGATCCTATCTTGCACTGCTGGGGATTGGATGGGCCAACGATAGCATGGCTATGATCAATTTTAAGAAGTTGTTGATGACATTTGAGAACCAGTAGATCCAAGTCATCACCCATATGGATCCTAATAAAGGAAGGTGATATATTGAACCTGTCAAAGATGAAGTTGATAGAAGATGGGATCACACTTACAATATTTCTGAAGATGATATCCATCCTACTGCTGATGGAGAACTGGGTTGGCGTAGTGCTATCTTTGCACCCTCTAATTCTGATGATGCGCTGGAAAATTAGAAAAACTGGGTGCATGAAGTATCACTTAGAAAATGTGGGCTGATTACATAGTCTCTACACCTTGTTGTGACTAAGATCATTGAGTTGTCGATATATGAAGGACTATCAAAACTATCTAGTTTCCTTAAGGAGTTCGAAGCGAAGGTATCTGAGGTTCATCTCTTGTTAGACTTAGGATAAGCACTGAAGGCTACTCCAGCATCCTGGTGGGCAGCCCATAAGGAGACTGTTCATGAATGGGCACAGTTTCGATGGTTGATGACCGTGCGCTTCGAGGATATGTAGGTATATCACACTAGGAGATATGATGGAAAAAATTTCCCTTGTAGTCATTTGAGGGACTTCCAGAATCTATGGGCATCATGACCCAAGGATGAATGAGTCCATGCTTTTATTCACACACTAGAGGAAATGCCAAGGTCATGGTATGTATCCGTGAAGTTGCAAAGAACAATAAACACATGGGAGGAGTTGGCATGTTGCTTTGTGTAGACCTTTAGTTTCAAGGATTCTAATTTTGATGTCCACAACACACTTCAGATTATCTGCAACGTGGTCCTACAGGTTGTACTGGTTGCATATCCCGTAGAATCGTATGCACAGTCCCATATGCAATCAATGATGGAATGTTATAATATATTTGGAGTACCTGAGGATGACGGCGAGCTTTGGAATATTACTATTCTAGAGTCAGAAGGAATCAAGAATGTTGCAACACCAGACATATCGACTGACCCTATGAGCCAGCCACTGAAGATCATAAAATTTAATATTGGGACAGAGAAAAATCCAAAATTTGCAAATATTGGGGAATATTGGGATGAAGAAACTATGGCCAAAATCATGGATCTTTGCATGAATTTCAGGACCTTTTCCCAACAAAGTTATTAGAGATGAAGGGGATACTTGGTGACTTATGGGAAATGAGAATCCCACTGAAGCTAGATGCAAAACCAGTAAGGCAGTGACTGTATCGATTGTATCCGTGATACAAAGAAAGAGTAAAGGCTGAGCTCAACCGGATGCTGGATGTAGGAATCATCAAGCTGGTAGAAGAATCAGGATGGATAAACCCTATGGTAGTCCAGGACAGGAAAACTGGCAAAGTACGAATCTATGTCAATCTAAGAAAGTTGAATGGTGCTTGCATGCATGATCACTTTTTGACACCATTCACTGATGAGGTTCTTGAAGGAGTAGGACGTCAAGAAATGTACTCTTTTACAAATGGATTTTCTGGTTATCACCAAATAAGAATTACCAATGAACACCGCCATAAAACCACATTTATCACCCAATGGGGGTGTTTCCAATACATAGTGGTGCCCTTTGGGTTGAAGAATATAGCTGTGATTGTAGAAATTCAGGCCTGCAGTAGATTAATTTCACCCACAACAATTAACAATTGATCATGCAAAATTATCAACAATGGAGACTGAATATGGAGCTGTAACACAAAATTATATTAACTGAGTGTACAATAGCCAACCCTCTAATAACATAGGCTGCTGAATATATAGAATACATGAGCAAATCGAATGCATAAGGAAGCATCCAAAACTAGCATAAAGCAGGCTTATCCAAAATAGGCAAATCCCCCATAGGTGTAAAAAGCTGATCCCAAATCTATCAAGGACCCCACGAATTAGCAAGGGCGCATGGGAAAGCTAAAGAGTGGTCAAATGGCAGCTCATACATGCTTTTGCATGGAGGAAAGAGTGGAGGAGGAAGAGGCAACAAAGCTGATTCACCTCACCTAGTCTTGCTTTCCTATGTGCCTTAAAACACTGAAAAAGCAGGGCATAAAGCAGAAAAAGCAGATGGGCACCTAGGAGGCCACGAATAAAGTAGATTTGATTCCCAGGACTTTCCAAAGCGCTACATGAGTCAAAGATGGCAAGTTTGACCTCTATGGAGAGGCAATTAGCAACTTGCACATGGTGGGACTCATGGACTAGGAAAACAAGACAAAATAAATGAAATAATGTCTAAGTGGGTAAATACTATGGGTTGATTATTCTAACACCCCCCCTTAAGCCTGAATTTATGAGTAATAAATCAAAAATATAGGGCCTAGCAACAAGGCTTAGTCACCTTTTACATACTGCAATGTCCATACAACCAAGGAAAGAGGCAAAACCAACTTGGGAAAATCCTCCCTTAAACATGGACTGAAAGAACTGTAAAACAAAATTGTAGAATCTTGTCTCCACTCATGCTTTGACAGCATAATCAGCAATCCCCAGCAGTGATTTGATATTGCTGAAGGTCTTCTCACAAAATGATTTTTTGAATATGTCAGCTACTTGCTCTGAAGATGAGCAGAAGAGAAGGTGGATGGTGCCATCATGCACAAGCTCTCTGATGCAGTGCATGTGAATCTCAATGTGTCTGGTTCTCTGCTTCTGAACTGGATCCTTGTAGATTCGAATGGTACTCTGGTTATCACAGTAGATGGTAGTTGAGTACTCAGGTTCGAAACCACACTCTCCAAGTAAACCCTGCAACCATAAACACTGAGTTGCTGCATTGACAACTCCTCTGTACTCAGCTTCTGTAGATGACAGTGCAATGGCACTCTGTTTCTTGCTTGACCAGCTGATTGGCCCTTCTGCAAGCATGAACACATAACCTGAAGTGGACTTCCTGTCAGTGCTATCACCTGCCCAATCACTGTCAGTAAAACCAATTAACTCAAGGTCAGAATTGGCCTTATAGAAAATCCCATGTGTCCTTGTTCCTTGAACAAAGCTTAGGATCCTCTTTGCTGCCTTCCAATGGATCTCATGGGGCTGATCCATGAATCTAGAAGCAACACTCACTGCATAGCAAAGATCAGGTCGAGTATGTGTCAAATACAATAAACATCCAATCAACTGTCTATACAAAGTGTTGTTTACCATCGGTGGAGAATCATCTTCCTCCAGCTTCACTCCTGAAAGGAAAGGAGTTTTGCTTGCTTTGCACTCTTGCATTCTGAATTTGATCAGCAAATCCAAGGCATATTTGGACTGGTGCAACTTGATTCCAGCTTTGGTTTGAGCAATCTCAAGCCCCAGAAACTGACTTAAGAGCCCCAAATCTGTCATGGAGAAGGCTTGGTTCATAGCTCCTTTTAGGGAAGCAATCTCAGCCTGTGAGTTTCCTGTAATGAGGAGGTCATCAACATATAACACAATGATCATTAATGAACAATTAATTACCTTCAGATAGACATTTGAATCAGATTTGCACCGAACAAAATTCAGAGATAGCAAGAAGCTATCTATCTTGGCATACCAAGCCCTGGGGGCTTGCTTTAGCCCATACAATGACTTTCTCAACCTGCACACAAGAGAATGGTCAGTAGAAAAACCTTGGGGCTGCTGCATATATATCTCCTCAGTGAGATCACCATTCAGAAAGGCACATTTTACATCCATGTGATGTACCTCCCATTGCCTTGATGCTGCAATGGCTAGAGCTAGCCTGATTGAATCCATTTTTGCCACTGGGGCAAAAGTCTCATTGTAATCGATGCCATGAACCTGTGAGTAGCCTTTAGCTACCAATCTATCCTTGTACTTCATTGGTGAACCATCAGCATCAAATTTGGTCTTATAGACCCACTTACACTGTACTAGTTTTCTTCCTGGAGGAAGATCCACTAGCTCCCATGTGTTGCTCTTCTGTAGCGAGTTGAACTCCTCATTCATGGAAGCTTGCCATCTTGGATCTCCTGCTGCTTCTTCATATGTTTGAGGATCAGACTCCACCATCAAATAGCATTTTTCAGCAAACTCAGGATCCTTCATGCACAGACCACTCTCAAATTGAGATCTAGTCCTCCTTGGGTCATTGGGATCCCCAACTAGCTCACCTGCTGCATGTAGTGTCTTGGCTGCCCATTTAGGCCTTGTGGGGCTGTTTGGGTCTGCAATAAACTCATCTCCATCAGACA
>LPNX010243486.1:139821-196791 GCA_001517045.1 Pseudotsuga menziesii | reverse complement strand
GTTTTTCTTCTTCTGGGTATTTTTCTTGGGACCTTGTTGATCCTATGGAGACTGCTTCTTGTCTCTTCCTTTCTCAGGTGGCTTTTTAGCTTTCTTTTTGTTTTTTGAAACCACCCTCGAATCTCCAGCAACCAGAGCTTGGTCTTTGGAAGGTTTGATGGTGCCCATCATCACCAGCTTGTCTTGTTCCTGTATGAGAGATTCCATGAAATCTACGAGGCTAGGCATCTTCCAGGTTCGAGCTGTGAGTTTTGTGGCATAGAAGGTCGAAACAAAGACTGAGTAGTCAGGTCCTAGCTTCGAGATGATGGCCAACACGAGCTGATCATCTTTCTTTTCGATACCGCACTGCTTCAGCTGCAAAACTAGTGCTTTGAACTTGGAGAAATATAGCTACAGGGATTCAAAGCTGTTGGGACTCAGAGAAATCAGCTCATTTTCGATCTGATGTCCCCTCATCTCATCTGTCTTTCCAAAAAGCTCAGGTAGCTTCTCCCATACTTGATCCAGTGAAGTCAATCCATCGAGATGGAAAAGGAGGTCTCGGGAAATACTGAGACATAGGAGGCCATAGGCCTCATCTCTCCGATTGTGCCATTTGATCTTCTCTGCAGCAGCATTGGGCTCTGTTTCTGTAGCCATAGTCACCCTGTAGAGGCCTTTTGCTCTCAACAAGATCTCCATCTCTGCTTTCCATTCAAAATAGTTGAAGGGAGTGAGGATAGTTTTCTGTGAATCCATAGCTTTAGAAAATCTGTCCCGACTGTCAGTAGAAGGCTCCCAGTCTCGATGTCGAACCTGCAAAACAATTTTTGAAGGAGAGTAACAACCTACAATGGCTCTGATACCATGTAGAAATTCAGGCCTGCAGTATATTAATTTCACCCACAACAATTAACAATTGATCATGCAAAATTATCAACAATGGAGACTGAATATGGAGCTGTAACACAAAATTATATTAACTGAGCGTACAATAGCCAACCCTGTAATAACATAGGCTGCTGAATATATAGAATACATGAGCAAATCGAATGCATAAGGAAGCATCCAAAACTAGCATAAAGCAGGCTTATCCAAAATAGGCAAATCCCCCACAGGTGTAAAAAGCTGATCCCAAATCTATCAAGGACCCCACGAATTAGCAAGGGCACATGGGAAAGCTAAAGAGTGGTCAAATGGAAGCTCATACATGCTTTTGCATGGAGGAAAGAGTGGAGGAGGAAGAGGCAACAAAGCTGATTCACCTCACCTAGTCTTGCTTTCCTATGTGCCTTAAAACACTGAAAAAGCAGGGCATAAAGCAGAAAAAGCAGATGGGCGCCTAGGAGGCCACGAATAAAGTAGATTTGATTCCCAGGACTTTCCAAAGCGCTACATGAGTCAAAGATGGCAAGTTTTACCTCTATGGATAGGAAATTAGCAACTTGCACATGGTGGGACTCATGGACTAGGCAAATAAGACAAAATAAATGAAATAATGTCTAAGTGGGTAAATACTATGGGTTGATTATTCTAACAGTGATATTCTCTCAGGTCATTGTCATTGTATTCAAATATTTTATTTAGAAATTCTTGCAAGTATATATGGATGATTGGACAGACCATAGGCTAATTAAGGATCACTTGGAAAACCAACGCTTGATGCTGGAAAGGTGTCAGCAACATCAGATCGCATTAAATTCAAAGAAGTGCATATTCTGTGCACCTTTTAGGATATTGTTTGGTCATATTGTTTGTAAGCAGGGGATTTTGGTTCATCCAACAAAGATTGCACTCATTCTAAGCTTGCCACCACATACAAATACGAATATGCTTAGAGTGACACTGGGACACACTAGGTACTATCTCAAGTTCATCCGCAGTTATGCTCCGGTTACTGCTCCCATGGAGAAACTATTAAAGAAGGATGCCGCTTTCGTATTGATCCAGGAGTGTCAAAGCAACTTTGACACATTGAAGGCCAAGATGGATTTGGAACCCATACGTGTTTTCCCTGATTGGAACAAGGAGTTCCATGTCCATGTCGATGCCTCACCCATTGCCTTGGGAGTGGTAATCGCGCAACTAGGAGAAGGGGATCTGGATCACCCAATTGCTTTCACTGGAAGGAAGTTATCCTTTGCTAAGAAGAATTACACAACCATAGAAAGAGAGGGGTTAGTGATGGTATATGCACTACATAAGTTCATGGATTATCTCTTGGGTGGTCACTTCAAAATGTTCACTAACCATTCGAATCTGAAATATCTGGTTAATAATCCTGTGTTGGGGGGCAAGATACGTCCCTGGATACTTCTCTTTTAGGAGTTTGATTTTGAAATAATCGTGAAGCCATGATGTTTGAATGTTAGTCTGTATCATTTGTCTCGCATTAATACAAGCAAAGATCCCACCAATATTGACGATGGGTTGTCGGATGCGCAGTTGTTTCAAGTTGATGTTGCAGACGACCATTATGCACCGATAATTCAATTCTTGGCAACCGAAGTTACGCCAGAGGAAATGTCAACCATTCAAAAGAAGCAGTTGGTAGTGAAGGCTTCGAATTTCTAGTTGATTGCTGGGCACTTATAGAAACTTGGACCCGATGAGATCCTGTGATGGTGTGTTCTACCTCATGAACAAGGGAAAATTCTAGTAGAAGCACATGCAGGAGTTGAAGGTGAACATTATGGAGGAAAATCTACTGAACGTAAGGTACTATGCATCGGGATATGGTGGCCTACTTTGCATAATGATGCTATAGACTATGCACAAATCTGCAATGCCTTTCAATGCATTGAGAAACCTTCACGACGGGATGAGATGCCACTTGTACTGTAGATAACTTTGCAACCCTTTGATATATGGTTTGTGGACTTTTTGGTAGCAATCAACCTACGAGGAAAGAAAACTGGTGCATGATACATCATCATAGTGATGGACTATCTGACAAGGTGGGCGGAGGTCGCACCAGTTGTGGATTGCACCACTGCGACAGTAGAAAAGTTCAAATTTGAAAACATTATGACCCGGTTTGGGTGCCCTATGATACTGATGAGAGAACAGGGCAGTCACTTTATCAACCACACAGGAAAAGCACTGATGGAAGAATTGCAGGTGTAGCATAATAAAAGTACCCCATATCATCCATAGGAAAATGGAACTGTAGAAGCCTTCAACAAAATCTTGGAAACCGCACTGACAAATGTATGTAACGCTAATCATGATGACTAGGATTTAAATATTATTGCAGTACTGTGGGCATATCGCACCACTTGCAAGATACTAATGGGGCATACACCATTCAAATTGGTATATGGGCAAGAGGAAGTCATGCCTATGGAGTACATTGTTCCTAGTCTGCTTATTGCAGCAACAACTAGAATCGCCGATGAAGCAACACAGCTAGTACATTGGAAGAGGACCGCTTCATCGCAAGCTTCCAGCGGCATGTCGAATAGGATCGACAGAATGCGTGGCATGAACACCAAATAAAAAAAAATCAATTTTCACAAGCAAATTTGGTGTTGTTATACGACATCAAGTTCATGAAGCATCTAGGTAAGTTACAAATGCACTAGTTAGGCCCATATCTTGTTTATTCCATTACTTATGGGGGTGCAGTTCAATTGCAACAGTTAGATGGAGCGATGCTTCTAAAGCTCGTGAATGGTAGCCACATGAAGCCCTATAGGACAGGGGTGGAGGTGCGTACTGCCTAAACCACTACGCAATCGAAAAAAAGAGATAGGATGGATAGAGAATCGAAGGGCGCGCCAGGCAGAAGTGGTTGCATAAGTGGAGGAGTACGTAGCATTGTTAGATAGAGAGACCGCAATAGCCATAGGGCTATGTTTTGGTCAAATCAGTAATAAATGTAGACATTTAAGAGCAGTTAGCCACCGGCGCTCATTGAAACAATGCTCATTTATGGCCGATTTGACCATTAGGATGCCAAGATCACTAGCGGATTCAGGTCGTTAATGCAGGATTTGGTCATGATGGATGCAATGGATTTGGAAATGATGAAGTTACATTAGTTATTCACTAGAAAAAGGTGAGGGATGCGGGGTGAAGGAATCATTGTGTTCAGTCCAGTTGAGTGAAGTGTAGAGATGAGTGAGTTGGAAGAATTGTGAGCAGCAGATGGGGTGTGTGATTGGGGTGCGTTACATTGCTTAGTAAAGTTTGTTGGTGCGACATGCTGAGCAACCTTGACACTGCAAAGATTTCAAGTGAGCAGGAGTCACCCGTCCATCCAAATTCCATAGTGGAAGAAATCATGAGTATGCTGACCAGATCATCCTCGATCCCCTAGGGCAATCGAAAGGCCCAGAAGCTAGGATCAACGCCACCACAGAAGAGGCAGACATGCACTTCCATTAGGGTACAAGGGGAGGGAACTGCATAGACAGGACCATCCACTTTAGGAGGTATGGATTCTATGCCATCCAAGGGCGTGTCCATCAATGATATCCCCAGATATGTCGATCCCACGTGACTTGGTGCAAAGCCCCAGTGGTTAACCAAAAATCAAAAGTATCAACTGAAAACACCACTGTTGCCGGAAGGGATGACGTGCACTATGGAAATTATCCTCGCCTTGATCAAGATGAAGTATAAGGACCATGACTTGTTGCTATTGAAGGACATAGCAGAGGAGCCCTATGTGTCCTTTCCTTTGGTTCCAAGTGCACCTATCGAACATACTCCAAACCCATGGGTGCAAGGACTGAACAAATCTGGGTTGTTGGGGCTTATCAACATGCCCCATTTCAGACGGTTGAATGAAGCAAATGCATGCATCAAACAGCTGTTGGCGTGTTTTCATGGTGGGACATTATGGTTGGATATACCAATTGCTGTTATAGTGGACATGATTTCAAATATCACAGGGCTGCCAAAGGCTAGGATAGAACCTACCCAATATATCAGAGGAAGAGACAAGATAAGAAGCTTTCTTAGCAACTAAATGAGAGATACGAATTGCAGCAAGATGGCCGTGCATATCACATTGACAACATCAACAAGTGAGCAGTGCATATTGGAACCCGTATCTTAGCTAGTAAAATTTTTTGGAAGAATCGCCTGGTCCAATGCAATTCGGGGGTGATTTCTTGTGCACAGCAATGTGCTAATAGAGTCCAAATGAATTGGTCCCTCTTCTTGTTGAATTAACTAATGCAAGATGCGATCGCAGCTCAGGCCGGGGAGCGGCCTTTCTCTTATAGTTGGTTATTGATCCTCATTGCTTTGGTGGGTTGGATGGAGCCATAAGGATACCAACCTATGTCTGTTGAATCAGTCAAGGTGTGCAAATGCGCATGATACCAAAATTTATGGTGTGTAGAGGAGCCTAATGGACAAGCTGATTGTGCGATCCATTTCTGGATCTACTGGGAAGTGCTACAAGTTGTAGCAGTCAAAAGTCCATGCTTGTCAAATGCAGCAGTAGTAAATATAAGAGGATCATGCGGTTCACCATCAGACCCCATTCAATTCATATCCAGGCGCGACAAGACCCTGATAGGAAATGGCTTCCAATGTCCTATAAATTGACCGATGATGAAGTGGAACCAGTATTTCAGGACTGGCCTGCTCAATGGCGCGAACTAGTTAGTGCCAAAGAAATATCGACAGGAACACCAATAGATTCCCCTGCAGAGCCTGTGTGAGAAGACCAAAGTACTCATGACTCAGATGGAGAGTCGTCGACTGACACTGATCCAAAATACCAGTGCATCCTAGAGGAGGGAAAAACCAAATGGTACATGGAGTTTGATGTAGACAATAGCACCAGATCAGTGTTGGAATCCCAATTATAGCGGCTCATTAAGGCTGTCACGGATTCATCCGACACCACTGTGCAAGCAATGCACCAATACAAACATGAAGGATTTACTGTGATAAGAGCTAAGTTAGATTATATTTATGATGTCATTGTGAATACAGTACCGAATAGTGTCGTTGTGTAGGAACTCCTATCGATTAGCACCGAGTTGTGAGATAGGAACATCCAGGTTCCCCCGATTACAATCGACGCAAGAGGTGAGGATTTGAAATTATCCTTGCAGCAGCTACAGGGTGTTGCAATGGAAATCAATAAGCTAACAACCTAGACCATAGTACACATGCAGCAGGTCACCAACTAGGAGTTGGACGATAGGAAAAAAGAGCTCAGTGATGGGTACTTGCAGTCGTATGAAGAAGCTATGAAGCTAAAGATAGAGGTCAAGGATTTGTTCCAGGTGAAGGAGTAGGTAACAGCTGCAAAAGAGCAGGAGGTCACAACATTACAGACAGTGTAGAATGAGCTAAAGAGGAAAACTGTTGAAGAGATCGATGACCTTGAAAAGCAGACTGACCACCTGATTGTCGAGAATGCGTAGCTGGTCACGAGTAGAGGTGAGGTAGAAGAGGTTGTTGATGAGGCATGTCAACACATCTATGAAATCATAGCGGAACTTGATGCAGTTTCCAAATCCAAGAAACTAGGAGAGGTCATCGTCTGGCTCCAGCTGTCCAACAATTTGCTCAATGCTACGGTCTACCCAAACACGCCACTAGAGCAGGTTGCGGAGCGGAAGAATTCCATTGAAGATATTGCGGCACAGTTTGAACTGATGGAACATGAAGCAAAGAAGATCTCAGAGGCCATGACACAATTTTGGGGAAGTGTTGTCCAAGATGAGCAACTATACCAACTGACCAAGCAAGCACGAGAAGCTGACGAACAATTGACAATGTTGAAGATGGAATTAAGGACAATGCCACCCATGATTCAGCGTATGCAATCCACCAAGATGAGAGAACTACATCAAAGAGCCACAAAGGCACAAGAACGATAGTGTAAGCATAACACCCAGCTAGATGAGTTCCAAGAGATTGGAGCGTAGTTGTCTATCAAATCAGTCACCGCGGTGTAGGTTGTGCAAGATGAAAAGAATACGGTGAATACCAAGTTGGTGGAGCACCCTATGAAGCAGGACCTGCTTGGTTATCAGGATGAAGCTGAAAATGTTCAAGCACGGGTTGAGGAGACCTCGTAGCAGTATGAGGACTTCAAGACAAAGATGACGGAGTACGCCCTGTCCATATGACATGGCTCAAGGACGAGCTACAAAACTGTGTTGAGGGCCTATTGGTAGGGGTTTGGGGTAAGTGAGTTGCACATCATTGAGGAGGCTATGCAATCTCACATGACACCGTGCAAGGAAAAGATAGCGCGATGGGAAGAAAAAAAACCGTTTTTGAATATTTTATGCATATTTTTGTATCGGTTGACCACATTTTGTAGATATATGTCATTAGTGGTTAAATCAGTCAAGAGTTAGTTAGAAGTGGACCATGAATGTAAAGGCACAAGCCTATATATAGAGTTAGAATTGCAAATAAAAAACAAGTTGTAGAAGTTGAACAAATTGTGACAAGTGGTAGAAGAGAGAAAGTGAGAGATTGAATCTTGTGTTATCTATATGCGATCTTGTGGGTTGATCTTTTTCTTGCTGTAGAAAAAGACAATTGTTGTTTTGGATCTGTTGCATAGAAAGTAATATGATATGATAGATGTTGAGTTGAATCACTATTTCCTTTTATCTCTTTCTATTTTTATGTGTCACGATATCAATGAAGAACGTATGATGATTATGTTTTATGAATGAATAATATGATACTGATGTGATGAATAAATGAATGATGCCATCTGTTAGATCTGTGGTTGAAATGGTAGATCTGTTAAGAATGAAGTGATGTCTAATGAATGGTCCTATTAGATCAGATAGCTAACATGATGAACCAATGCTGCCCTAAATCCTCCTCCTTACTGTGGAAACATGGTTCCAACAGCTCTCCCTCGAACATCTTGGGTGAGACTTCATCTGCTCCATGGGTATTGACGAGCAGGGTAAAATATGTCTGGGCCAGTGCTCAGGAAGATTGCACAGGTTGAGTGTCGACTGAGTGGGAACCCTTGTCGACAAGGCTTTGATAGGTGGTTTGTGCCAACACAGACTATAACTCTTCCAAAGTATCCGATAGTCTTTGATAGTCTCAGAGACCTTGACTATGTCTCTACTCATGTGTATGTACTCCACAAGGGATACTAAAACCCCTAGTCATCTGAGTTATGTACCGTGACTTGTCTAAGCTAAGCTTATATGTTCCATGGACTAACTGATCCATGTACCACTACATAGGTAATATGAGCCATATATCATTGTATGGATAACCAATGTATGAGCCATGTATCACTGCATGACTTCCTAGTGGAGAGAAATCCCGAGTCATGTCCCACATGACTAACTGGAGGAAATCAAATCTATCTGTTGTTTCCTGTGAGGAAAATCAATATTCCCTATTCAACTAGAGGAGTCTTTTTGAACTATACGAAGATTGTCTCGTAAGTACTCAAATTTAATTTGGATAGAGGCTTAGTAAGTATATAAGAAAACTACTACTTTATGGATATGCACTAGAGTTATACTTGTCCTTTCTGCATCATGTCTTGGATATAACCTCTCCAAGAAATATCTGAGTCCATATCCAACCGTACCATGAAGGTACCTCAATACATGCTTTGATGTACATGTCTATGTACATATTGTTGTTGCTGCTGCAACCATTCCCAAAAATATTTTTTGAAGATATTTTTTGGACCCCTTTGAAGATCTTAGTTTATCTCCTTAGTTTGTTTATGTTGATTTTCAGCTTTCAGCCTTTCTTTCCATCATGAAATTTCCAAAAGTTTTGATTTCCACCAAGAAAGAAAGTCAAATTTTGATCCGCAGCAGTGGACGGTTTCTTTGTTTTGAGCCACTACGACGGAATCTTCCTTGTTTTCAAGCCGTTACGGCAAGCCATTCTCAAATTGTGAACCGCTATGACGGGCATTTTTCTTTGTTTCACCATCACTGTAGCAGAAGGACTTTCATTATTGGTCCACTATAGCGGGTGTCATTCTGTTTTGCGCGTCGATGTCCATTTACTCCCACTATGTTAGAGAGATTTTTGAGTTGCATCCACTACGGCAGTGAGCTTTTGTTTTTGTCTTTTGAATTTGTCCCCATGAGCCATTACGGTGGATGGTTCCCCTAGTATGAGCTGCTACAGTAGGAGTTTGTGTAGGTTTATCGCGGAATTCTTTAACAATGCTTTGCTGCTATGGTGGAGGTGTTGTCTGGTAAATAGCCAATTTTGGTAGGACCCGCCATCGCAGAAGTTATTTTGAGTTTAGAGCTGTTGTTACGGATACATCTTTGTTTTCTTTCTGATGTGGTTGTTTCCACCAGACCGCAAAGAGATTGCAGGGGGATTGTGATTTGTGGGTCATTGTTGCGGATGGATCAGGGTGTTCGAGCTGCCATGTAGGGATGTTGCTCGTGATAAATTATGTTCTCTGTCTCGTGAATGGTTGGTTCCAACAGTGTTTGGGGTTTGTATGAGCAAGTAAATTAAAAGTTTTAAAGCCCGAGAAACCTGTTTATTTGCCCATTTCGAAGCTTTTTACCATTTTTTTTTTACGGAGTCTGTTTGAATTTGGAGAGCGTTTTCCATTTCAAAGCTTACTGTGTGGATTTTGCGGTGGAGATCACATGGCTTGTACTCGTTAGCCATTATCAATTGCATGGAAATTTTTTTGACTAGACAGGTAGGTTTCCAATCCTTTTTTTTTCAATGATTGATTTGTTAAGGTTTGCAAGTTGTCCATTGTCAATAGTGGGTTACATTTTTGGCCAGGTATATAAGGGGGTTTTAGGTCTCATTTTCTTTTAGGTCGGGTTGTCACAGTTTATGTTTTCCCTAGTAGTAACCCAAGCCTTACGCATGTTTAGAGGTGTTTTTTGCCCAGTCGACTAGGTTAGCGATGAGTTCTCAAGAAGTTGAGCATTGCGCCAATATGAAGACAGTTGGCCGCTCATGCATGGGAATTGGTATGGGCTATGGTTTCCTCATTCTATGCAGAGCCCGTAGGTGGAAAATCCTTAGGTATCGACCAGGGGTTTGTGGAATTAGTTTTACCCTAGGGCATCACGGCCATTTTTGTTTCTTTGAAGCTTTGTTGCACCTATTAGAGAGAGTGTATGGGGCCTAGTGGGGCTTTTTGCCGATAAAGGAAGAAGAACGCATGGGTTTTCAACAGCTATTGCCTGTATCCTATGTAGTTTCTCTAGCCGTAACCCTGGCCCATGTTTTATATTGCTACTTTCAATGGATGGAACTAACAGGGTAAGGAAACTTTAGGTTTTTATCCTGCAGTGATGTATACGAATGTTGTTGTTTCACTTACATTGATCATGATTTTTTCAGATATGAATGCTAAGACAAATCTGTTTTACAGGTACCACTCGCTGCAAAAATTTTGACAAAGTAACAAAGGAAGAAGCTTAAGGTTATTGATTATGATTATGACATAGAAGATGCAAAGGTATCGATGATGGTAAGGACTAAAATAGTGTATGAAGACACTAAGGAAATTACAGGAACAGACCATGAGCTAAAATGGGGGCAGATCTACCACATGATGGTTGAAGGGAAAATGCCAGAAACTAGTTTGGGAGACCTAGTTCTGTATGAGAACATATTGAGGTCTGGGATAACTAAGATAGCAACCAAGCCATAGATTTTTCCCTATGTAGAGGTCATTGGATGGTTGTTTCCTAGGATAGACACAGTGGGAATTATGATAAATGATGATAAGGGTTAGCCTATGGCATATTTTGCACCTACATTCATTTTGGCAGCTTACAGTCTACCGAAAAATGAGGTAAGTGTAACAACAGAATGGGTCCTAAGTTTGAAGTTCTATTATATAGCCAATGCAAAGAAGATGGTGGTTGAGGGGAATACTTTCAGACATAAACAGTCAAGAGAATATGAGATGACCCATATTAGAACCCCATTCAGGATAATAGCCTTATTGTTGAGCAAGATGTATGGTAGGGTTGATGGTGAGATGTATAATGTTGGTTGGATGCCCCTCATGTACTACGTGGCCATGGAAGGAAGGATTTTTAACTGGGGAGATATAGCTACTAGGAACTTGTCCAAATGTGTCAAGGCAGCTCAAGAAGGCCATAAGCATAGAAAATCAAAGTTTTTCATGTCATCTAATTTGATAGATTGCATACTCTTTAGACACATGTTTGAGAAGCTCAACTATGTACGGAAGGAGGGGAGGGCCCCTAGATATGTTGCAAACCAGATTTTGGGAGCTTATAAATATCATAATCACTACCAACTGATATGTGAATAATTTATCAGATCCCTATATAGATTAATCTTTTTAGAAGATTGTCCATGCTTGTTAGAAGGAGCTGTTGAATCCATAAAAGAATATGGAGATTATTTTTTCACTGAAGATGGCATGTATCTGAGAATGTATGGAGGCACCAAATCACATTTACTACTGCCCAAGTATGCAACAGGATACATAGTGCTTAAGGAGTTAGTTAGAAAAGTATTCCGAGATGGGTTTGGAAATCATTTATTTGATATAAAGAAAGTTGTATTCCCACCTGTACCTTCCTATGTAGGAGGATACAAGTTTAATGGGGTAAAGAGTGCTCCAAATTTTGTTAAAAAGCTAGAAATATTTCATTTTGGAGAAGTGACCTTCCATAGAAATGACTCTCAAGGAAAGGTGGCATACCATAAAGAAACTCAAAAGGTAAATTATGAGTATTCAGACTATGTAGACAAAGAGGAGCAAGTGTATAGAAATATTTACAGCATGGCCTCCTTGAGCAAAAGTTTGAAAAGAAAGGCCCCTAGACTTAAAGGAAGCAACAACCACAATCAAAAACCTAATGATAAAGAGGAGGAAGCTACTAGAAAGGCCGAAGAGGAGAATTCGCGAAAAATAGCAGAAGGTGCAAAGAAGCTTTTGAATGAAGAAAAGTAAAGAGAAACAAAGGAAGAAGTTGCCAAGACAACATAAGAAGAAGGAAAGAGAAAAAAGGAGGATTTTAGCTTAGAAAAGATTGCACAAATACAAAAGGATATATCTCAATAAGCCTTGAAAAATGACCTAGGAATACAGGATATAGGAGAGCCCACAGAAGGCAAAAATCAGGAAAATGAAGAAGCAGTAGCACGTGGAGATTGGGAGCGAAGCCCTGTTCAAAATGATCCAGAGAACCTGCCATCCACATCCAGCAACATCCTTACTGGGGGACATGTTCCCATAGCTGAAATGGGGCTTGTACCATTTACACCATCTATACAATACGATGTGGCATGCTTGGAGGATATTCATTTTGAACCTAAAATGAAATCTATTACATGGAGGACAGAAAAAACCTTGAAGGTAGGGACTCAATCACCAGTGACCACAGTAACAAAAAGGACGGTCATGCATAATGTAGAAGAGAACCCAAAGCAATTGGCTTCTATGGGCATTGCAAATGCCTATGCCAATGCTCACAATGTATATAGGATTATGGAATACATTGAGCAATATAAGGGAAAGATGATCAAAATGAAGGAAGTATTGAGAAAAGAAGAAAAGGTAGGAAGAGGATCCAAAAGAATATATGAGGCTACCTTATAAGATTTTGAAAGGCTTCAGCAGAGACATCAAATTTTAGAAGAAGAATGGGACAATTTTAAATCATCCAATGAAGAGTTGAGTAAGGAGAAAGGGAGTTTGGAAAATAAGGTTGCCAAATTGGAACTTCAAAAGATTACTATTGAGGAGAGAGCCAAGCATTATGAAACCCAAGTAGTAGCATTGGAGGCTCAAAAGGATTCATTGGAGGTTTTATTAAAAGTAAAAAATGAGAAAAGAATGGATATTAAGCCATTGGCAAAGCATTCCCTCATGCTCAGAAACAAAATTTATCAGATGCAACTCCAAATAGCAGATGAAATGTTGAAAGTACGGCAAGTGGAAGCTAGGTTGGAGGAGATTGTGAGTACAGCTTCCCATTTTATAGATAGGACCTAGGATATCTAGTAAATTATTCAAGGACATTTGACTTGGTTGGAAACAACCAAGGAACCTCCAGCAAATGCACCAATCAAAGACTCAGAGAGAGTGAAGCCAGAGTATGAGCTGATAGATTTTGGGAATAAAGCTGTGGAAGAATTGGTAAAGGAAATCTGGATGACTAAAGGTGTTTGTACAGAGTTCTATAGAAAGGTGCTTACAACTTACAATTGTTTTCAAACATCTGCAAAGGAGAGGTTAGAAGAATTACTTGAGCACGAAGAATACTTAAAAAAATTGCAGACCAAATGGTAGGAGGATGAATTGGCTAATCAGTTGATCAAAATTTTAGATGAGAAAGTGTTGAGAACTGTAATAGCCCAGGAAGCAATAAGAAATCATCTATTGGAAGATCAACTTTGATTGATTCCAGCCAAAGTGGCAAATATAAAATCCCAATTTTCCAAGCATGAGGTCACTATCAAATTCCTAGAGCCGTCAGAGTTTGAGACCATAGTGACAGATGCTAATATATTGAAGCAATTCATAAATTAGGTGGTTGGGCCCACTTAGAATGTTTGTTTTATTGATACATTTTTTGTAATATTATATTTTCCTAAATAAGAGAACTCACTAAGAGACAAAGGCCTTTTTGTAACTAATTTGTAAAAGAAGCCCAAAGGGCAAGGGACACCAAGAGACATTTGAAATTGTATAAATGCAGATCAAGTCAATAGAGGAAGGGACCTTTTTCATGCTATCTTTTTTTGAAGTTTATTGTAAGAAGAACTACTTCCTTTTATAATAAATAAGTCATATTCTCCATTGGAGAAGGCGCTGTGAAGTCTCAAATGCATGCTATAGATTGGTTGAATGTCGAATTATTTCTATTTCAGCTTTTTCTACAAAATGTGAGATCGTTTTGACTAATGAATTAACTCCTTGTTATGAATGATTTCTTGTTAATTTTGTGAAACTTATGCAGTATATTGAGTAATGAATGTGTTAAGTAATAATGAGCTCTCTCTTTGTTTATCTTTCTACTTACACTCATGTATTCTAAATTATGAACAACTATATGTAATATTCTTTATGCATGTTGTATAGTACATTAATCATCTTAATATAATCTTGCTCCCTAAGGATAGGTTAGATAGAACTAGTTAGCTTATCCTATCTGTTATTTGTTTATGATTTAGAATCCAAAGAGGTAAGACAAGAGGTAATAACATGTGCATCACATTGTGAAGTCTTCATTATCTCTATCAATTGCACTTAATTAGGCACTTGAATATCATATATAAAGATAAAATTAAAAAAAATACACTTAAACGGTGGACCGGGCCGCAACTGGTAAAACAAGCTTTAACCGTTACTTAACCTATGGTAGCCGGACTATAAACCGAACAGATTCCCCATACCAAAAAATAACGAGCTAATTGGGAATGTTTATTGGGGAGAATCCATACTTTTTTTACCTAGGACTTTCCAGGCCTTAATATTTTTGGCACTAGGAGGCCCACCAGTGCATGGCTGGACGAGGAAATTTGTTTTCTCAAGAACACTCCACCAGTCATAGTTCTGAATCCAATTTCCCTCAAAACCTAGTCTCGAAGAAAAATTCACAGCGTATCTCTATTCCATTGATAATGAGGTAGTTGATTATCTAAGGAGAATTACAAGGGCGTATGCAAAGAAGATTGGAGGATTACCCATTATTCCTACTTTTCCTAGAAGAGAGTTTTGTAAGAAGGACCGTCCTTACTGTGAGGATTCAGTGTTAGTGGAAGACTTTGAAGAACTAGTAGAAACATCCTTGCACAAAATTGTGCAACCTATAAATCAGTTGGGACTAGATTCTCCTCACTGCTCACCATTTCGAACCCCTGTCCAGTCTCAACCTCAATCTCCACTTAGAATCATGGAAAATGTGAATGCAAATCAACCTTCTCCACCACCTGCTTGGAGGGCTATATCTTCTCTAAACCTTACCCCTCGGTTGCATGCCATGCCTCATAATTTTGACAAGTCATTGCCCAAGTTTGAGCCAAATGAAGGGATTCTTGTGGATGAACATTTGCAAAGTTTATATCTAGCTTTAGAAGGTTTACAAGCAGTAGAGCATGAAGACGTATTCTGCATATTGTTCCCTCATACTCTCAAGGGAAAAGCAGCCTCATGGTATTTTTCCCTGCAGGTAAATTTAATTACAAATTGGAATACCTTTGAGAGATTGTTTAGAAACAAATATGGAATCCAGAGAACCCATGTTGCTTTAATGAAAGGGTTGAATTCCCTAAGGAAAGAAAAGAAAGAAAGGGTGCATAACTTCACTCAGAGGTTTGCTTCCTACATCAATAACTTTGATGCAGCTACAAAACCTTCCAAGAATGCCCTAATCGAGTATTACAGCTCATCTCTTGGTCTTGAATTAGCCATGTTTGTCAAAATATCAATCCCACCTTAGTGGAGACTTATGAGGAATATGAGAAGGTGGAAACCGAAATGGAGAGTATAGACCAATATCCTGTACAATCAGAACAAAAAAATCTTGGGAATAGAAAGCCTTTGTTGTTAACTAAGCCTAAAATGAGCGGTCACAAGAATTAGATGGTGTGGTCAAAATGGTGCAGAAAATTTCAAATAAAATAATTGACATGGAAAAAGAGAAGGAATACAAGAAGCAGTTCAAACCTTATTATAAAAAAAGAGATGATAATGGTCCATCCAAACCTCCCTCTCATAGTCCCTCGGCTATAAATTTAACAGAAGTGGGAATGGAAAACTTCTGTACATTCCATCAGTAGCCTCACTCTAAAAAACAATTCCCACAGTGGATAAATTCTATGACTTTAGTGATGAACTAGTTATTGGATTCCAAGTTAACAGAAACTGTGGATGAAAAAGAGAAAGTTCATGAACCAACAAAGGTCCAAGAAGAAGACACTTTGGTTTTATGGGATTGTGTATCCATGTTTAATATAGAGGATGCCTCACTGAGGAAGAAGAAATACCAGAAACAAATGTTACAACAAGGAGTCAAACCTCATTGAAAGAGGATAGCATGATACTTCCCAAGATAAAGAAACTTCAGGATAACATGAAAAAAATAAAAAATAATACTCAAACTGTTAATATACCATAGTTTATCATCTCAAGCTAGAATCCCAAGATAGTCAATATGCCTATGAAGTCTATAGAAAACAAAGTTGAGAATGTCAAGAAGAATTCCACTGAACATGAAATGGGATATAAAATTGTAGAAGATATTAAAAAGACTAAGGCGAACATCTCTTTGTTTGAAATGTGTAATCTACCCCAACAAAAGGAAAAGTTGTTGAAGGCACTTGAGACACCTATGAAGGAACCCTAGAATGATAATCAAGCTGATGAAGAGATTGGTGAAGCAAGTATAGGAGGAAATTCTAAATATAGAGCTCCAGCATTCCTACTTACTTTTGAAACATTCAATTACAATGTGCATAATTGTTTGGTGGATTCTGGAGCATCAGTGAATGTTATGTCACTTTCAGTCTGCAAACAGATAAATGGTCAAACCAAGCCAACTATAGGAAAGGAGGTCCAATTAGATAGGACTATAGTTAAAGTGGTAGGAGAAATGGAGGATGTACTGATATGTTTGCCGGGAAATGAGAGGGTCTTCCATTATATAGACATTGTGGTAGCAAATATCCTAGATGCATATGGTCTGGTTTTCAGCTAGGATTGGTCAGCAAAATTGGAGGGTTATTTTGCCTTAGATTGGTCACATGTATGGTTACCCTATAAAGGTTTCCAGAATCAAATAAAGGTGTTAAGGGAACCCCAGATGAAACAAAATGTAACACAGTTGGAAGGGAAGAATGAACCATTTAATTTTGTTTTTGGAAACTATTTTCTTGAGCTTGAACCGAAAATATTAAAGCTGAAGAAGCCAGTGACACATCAGATACCTATCCTGATCTCCTTTAGTTTTCATAGGCTGATAATATTGATTGTAATATAGTAGAGTTAATATCAGATGTAGGTAGTAGTTCAAATTTAGTAGGAGTAGAAAATTTTTGGATTCTTTATTTTGAGGGTTCCAAAACCATGGAAGGATCAAGAGCTAGCTATGTCTTAATGGATCCAGAAAAAAATAAATATTTTATTTCTTATAGATTAGAATTTGAGCGCACTAATAACACAACTAAGTACGAAACATTAGTCTAGGCGATAAAAAAAGACAATGGAATTAAAAGTAAAAAAATCTAAAAGTGTATGGAGATTCTAAAATCATTTTTAAACAAGTTCAAAACAAAATTCATTGCATATAACCACATTTGAAGGTTTATCAAAATGAAGTATGGGATTTACTAACAAACTTTGATGCATTCAATATATTTTCAATTCCTAGATTAAATATTGCAGCAACTGATCTATTAGCTACTTCGACTGCAAGGCTGGTACCCACGAATAATAGATGTTCAATTGAATTGTTGTTTGGGCCTCCGTTCTAGACAATATCACCAACCTGAGATTGTTTTATGATGATCAAAAAATTTTGGAATTTTTGACAAATGATGAAACTTTCAAAAGAGCCATAATAAATGATGAAGAACACCAAGAAAACCTCAAGAATGGAAATTTTATTCCTAAAGGGGTCAAGACACTAGAAAAAATGTTCGATCTGGAAACCAAGCTTAGAAGACCAACAAATGTCAAGACACATAGTTCGTCTCTATAATTCGAGCTAATAAATATAGGGTCAGAGGTTGATCCCAAATATGTGAACCTGGGGAAGTGTTGTTTGCCCAGGGAGAGGATAAAATTCATCAATTTGTTTAGAAAATACAAAGATGTATTCACTTGGACATATGAATACCTCGAAACCTATGACACCAAATTATACAACATGTCATTCCAATAAAAGTTGGATTCAAGCCTTATCGACAACCTCTGAGAAAGTTGCACCCCAAACTATAACCTCTAATACAAAGTGAGGTGAAAAAGCTTCTTGATGCTAAGATCATATTCAAGGTTAGAAATTTAGAATGGGTTTCAAATTTGGTGCCAATACAAAAGAATTCTGGAGAGATCATACTTTGTGTTGATTTCAGAAATCTAAACCGTGCATCTGATAAAGACAATTACCCTGTCCCACCCATGGAACAGATATTACAAATGGTCTCAGGTTCTGAGTTGTTTTATTTGTTAGATGGATTCTCAAGCTTTAACCAAGTGTTAGTAGTGGAGGAATATAGACTCAATACCACCTTCAAAACCAAGTGGGGGGATTTTTCCTATAGGAGAATGCCATTTGGACTCATTAACGCAGGAGCCACTTTTCAAAGGGCTATGGATATAGCTTTCCATGGTCTAGTTGGCCGGAGTATTGTAGTATATTTGGATGATGTTACAATATTTTCTAATAAGAGATAAGAACATGTATTTCATTTGAAACAAATTTTCGAACGTTGAAGAAAATATGGCATTTCTTTAAATCCTAAGAAATGTGTGTTTACTGTTACAGAAGGAAAGCTTTTGGGTCATGTTATTTCAAAAAAATGGATCTCAATAGACCCATAGATGATTAAATCAAGAGAACATATCCCTTTACCCCACAATAAAAATGGTATGCAGTCTTTTATGGGGACAATAAATTTTGTGCGAAGGTTTGTGCTAGGCTTTGCTCAAATAGTCAAACCTTTGCAACAAATGGTCAAGCAAATCATTCAATTCAAGTGGACTGATTCAGAGAAGGATGCATTTAACAAGATCAAGACATCAATAGGTCATGCACCATCCCTTAAAATCCCCAACTTTGAAAAGGATTTCATCTTGTACACTTTTTCTTCTGACAATTCATTAGCAGCGGTGGTTACACAAAAAGAAGAAAGGGGAGAGGAGTACCCCATATCGCTTATGAGCACTGGTCTGCAAGGGGATGAATGGGATTATCCCATAGTTGATAAGCAAGCTTATGAAATTTTTAAGGTGGTGAAGCAATTCAGACCGTATATATTGAAGAACCATACCAAAGTGATAGTTCCACACCCATCAGTTCGATCTCTTTTTGTATAGAAAGAGTTAGGAGAAAGAAGAGGTAACTAGGTAATGAACTTACAAGAGTATGACCTAGAATTCAAACCAGTAACCAAATTCAAAGGGAAAGGGATATGGAAATTGATGGCTAAGAATCAAGACAATGAAGATAACAATTGGGATACTGAAGCTGAATTACACATGGTGGATGTATGTCCTTTATTTATAGCTCCAGAATCCTGGTACAGAGACCTGGTTCATTATATTCAAGAGGGATACTTTCCTCAACATTGGAATCCCAAGAAAAGGAGAGCATTACGCTTAAAATCAGCCTTATATCATATTATTGATGGAGTGTTGTTTAGGAAAAACTATGATGGAGTTCTTCTCAGATGCTAGGAACGTAAAGATGCAACTAAGGTTGTGATAGAACTACATGATGGACTTGCTGGAGGTCATTTCTCAGGAGATACAACAACACACAATATTTTGAAGCCGAGTATTTCTGGTCGACTTTGTTTAAATATGATCACACTCATGTTAGGAAATGTGATACTTGTCAAAGGAGTGGTGGAAGACAAGCAAAGGAAGCCGGACCATTAAAGCCAGTTATTATTTCAGAACCATTCGAGCGATGGGGGATTGACATTATCGGAGAGATCAATCCAAATTTTTCATTGTAGCACAAGTACATCCTGACAGCAACAGACTACTTCACCAGATGGTAGAAGCCATCCTGTTACGAAAAGTGAATGAAGATGCAGTTATGGATTTCTTGGAAGATCATATTATGACCAAGTTTGGGGTTCCAATTTCCCTGGTTTTTTATAATGCTTCCTATTTTCATCTATTAAACTAAATGCATTTGCAAATGAGAAAGGGATTAAATTACATTATTCTTCTAACTACTATCCAAAAGGTAATGGTCTAGAAGAATCTACAAATAAAAATATCATTAGAATTTTGAAGAAAACGGTCATAGAAAATCAAATAAGTTGGCTCATAGCTCTCCCTAATGCATTATGGGCCGATTGAGTCACACCAAATAATTCCTTAGGTGTGTCACCCTATACTCTAGTTTATGGGAAAGAAGCTATCCTGCCACCAAATATTCGGTTTCCATCCTCTCAACTAGCCCAAGCTTCTAGAGGAACTGGCAATGAAGTTCTGCAAATCCGAATCAATAATATGCTAAATTTAGAGGAGTCTAGATCCAAATCAAGAGATGGGTTTAAACATCAACAGGAAATTGTCAAGAGATGGTTTGATAAGCACAAAGCCGGAAAGAAGGAATTTGAATTAGATGATTTGGTTCTTAAATGGGATCACCCGCATGATGAGAAGGGAAAGCACACTAAATTTCAGCAATTATGGATAGGCCCGTTTTAGATTGTAGACAATTTAGGCCCCTCATCCTATAAATTTCAATTATTACAAGGGTGGGAAGAGAACTTTCCAGTCAATGGTTTAGTTCTCAAACCATATTTTTCTTAATGCTTTTTGAGTTTTCTTTGTACATAAATAAAACTTTTGATTGGTTTTAGTCTTGTTTTTTCCTTAGATTAAGTTTTGATTTCTTTTATTTTGTTTTCTTTATCTTATGTTTTAAATAAACTAGCACAACCTTTGGTTTTGGAGTTCATCAGAGTTCTAGATAAACTAAAAATATTTTGACCAAAGGCTGCTTGCTATTTGCACATACATCATGCTTAAGGATCCTTTAAGATTAGCAGGCAATCTGAATAGATTATGAACACATTGAAGTCTTGTTTAATCCTTGTAAAATAACTAAGGTCAGAAAAGTCCAGAATACTATTTTGAGGCTCCACTCACTTCACACTAAATTATGTCCTAGGAAGCTAACAGCAAAAGACCCATGGAGAGGAAGTAGGGTGACCAGTTGAATGGTATTTAAATGATCACATGCTAAAAATGAAATCCAAAAGGCTAAAAGAGTCAAGTCTCCCAGAAAGAAAGCATACATCAAAAGGACATATTGAATAAAATCAGTTTGGATAAGATTGCTCGAAGGTTCTTCTCTGTCCATGAGATGAAAGAAAAATATATCTCACACAAAAGGACACTATGGATGGAAGTACGTAAACCAAATTTCAGATAGAAATCAATCCGGGAGGACTCAACAGGACAAAAGTCTAGAAGCATCAAAAGAATGCAAAATGACATGGGAATGAGGAACAAACGAATACATCCGTTCACAATATATTACAATCTTGTGGTGTATAAGTTGGAAGCTATATGAAGGCTGAAGTAAAATAAACTTCATATATTGGCCTCGAGAGATATCGGAATATGAAAGCCTGGTTACTCCTATCCCATGGGACCATAATCAATGTTAAAGTTTATAAATCTTGTATTCTAGAACAATCTAGGCATCTTAAAGAAATATGGTAAAGTTGGTCTAACGGGATACTTTGAAGTAGTTGTTTTTTCAAAAGTCAGTTCTTCAGAGATCTGTGTCCACCAGTTAATCGCCAATTGTTGCTGCTACAACAATTCCCAAAAATATTTTTTGAAGATAGTTTTTGGCCGCATTTGAAGATCTTACTTTATCTCCTCAATTTGCTTATGTTGATTTCCATCTTTTGGTCTTTTTGTCTATCATGAAATTTCCAAAAGTTTTGATTTCCACCAAGAAAGAAAGTCAAATTTTGATCCACAGCAATGGAGGGTTTCTCAATTTCAAGCCGCTACAATGGGATTTTCTTTGTTTTCAAGCCACTACAATGATCCATTCTCAAATTGCGATCTGCTATCACAGGATTTTTTCTTTGTTTCACTAACGTTGTAGCAGAAGGAATTTCATGATCAAGCCACTATAGCGGGTGTCATTCTATTTTGCGTGCTGATGTCCGTTTAGTCCCGCTATGTCGAAGAAATTTTTGAGTTGCGTCCACTACAGCAGCAAGCTTTTGTTGTCATCTTTCGAATTTGTCCCCGGGAGCCGCTAAGGCAGATGCTTCCCGTAGTATGAGCCGCTACGACAGGTGTTTGTGCAGTTTTAACACGGGAGTCTTTCACAATGCGTTGAAGCTACAATGAAGGTGTTGTCTAGTAAATAGCTGATTTTGGTAGGACCCGTCGTCACAAAATTTGTTTTGAGTCTAGATCCGCTATTACAGATACATCTTTGTTTTCTTTCCGATGTGGTTGTTTCTGCCGAGCCATAAAGAGATTGCGGGGGGATTGTGATTTGTGAGCTGCTATTGCAAATGGATTAGGGTGTTCGAGCCACCGTGTCAGGGCCTTTCCCATGATAACTTATGTTCTCCAGACCGTGATTGGTTAGTGCCAACAATGTTTGGGGTTTGTACGAGCAAGTAAATTAAAAGTTTTAAAGCCCGAAAAGCCTTTTTATTTTCCCATTTCAAAGCTTTTTACCATTTGTTTTTTATGGATTATGTTTGAATTTCGAGAGAATTTTCCATTTCGAAGCTTATTGTGTGGATTCTATGGTGGAGCTCATGTGTCTTGTACTCGTTAGTCATTATTAGTTGCGTGGCAAATTTTCTGACCAAACAAGTAGGTTTCAAATCCTTTTTTTTTAGTGTTTGATTTGTTAAGGTTTGTAATTTGTCCATCGTCAATAGTGGGTTATGTCTTTGGCCAAGTATATAAGGCGATTTTAGTTCCTGTTTTCTTTTAGGTTGGGCTATCACAGTTTATGTTTTCCCTAGTAGTAACCCAATCCTTACGCATGTTCAGAGGCATTTTTCACCTAGTCGGCTAGGTTAGTGATGAGTTCTCAAGAATCCGAGCATTGCATCGATATGAAGACAGTCGACCACTAACGCATGGTCATTGGTATGGGTTGCGGTTTCCTCTTTCTATGTAGAACCCATAGGTGGAAAATCCTTAGGTATCGATCATGGGATTTGTGGCATTGGTTTTACCCTAGGGCATCATCTCCATTTTGTTTCTTTGAAGCTTTGTTGTGCCTGTCATAGAGAGTGTCTGGGGCCATTGTGGGGGTTTTTTCTGATAAAGGAAGAAGAGCACAGGGGTTTTAAATAGTGGTTTCCCGTATCCCGCATAGTTTTTCTAGCTGTAACCCTAGCCCATGCCTTATATTGCTGGTTTAAATGGATGAAACTAACAGGGTAAGGAAACTTTAGGTTTTTATGCTGCGGTGATGTATACGAATGTTGTTGTTTTGCTTACATTGATCATGATTGTTTCAAATAAGAATGCTAAGACAAATCTTTTTTACATGTACCACTCACTGCAGAAATTATGGCAAAGAAACAAAGGAAGAAGCTTAAGGTTGTTGATTATGATTCTAACATAGAATATGCAGAGGTCTCAACGGTGGTAAGAACTGAAATAGTGTATGAAGACACTAAGGCAATTACAGGAACATAGCATGAGCTAAAATGGGGACAGATCTACCCCATGATGGTTGAAGGGAAAGTGCAAGAAACTAGTTTGGGAGACCTAGTTCTATATGAGAACATATTGAGGTCTGGGATAACTAATATATCAACCAGGTCAGATATTTTTCCCTATGTAGAGGTCATTGGACAGTTGTTTCCTAAGATAGACACAGTGGGAATGATGATAAATGATGATAAGGGTCAGCCTCTAGCATCTTTCGTACTCATGTTCATCTCGACAGCTTACAGTCTACCAAAAAAGGAGGTAAGTGTAACAACAAATTGGGTCCTAAGTTTCAAGTTCGATTATATAGCTAATGCAAAGAAGATGGTGGCTAAGGGGAAGACTTTTAGACATAAATAGTTAGGAGAATATGAGACGGCCCATCTTAGAACCTCATTCAAGAAAATAGCCTTATTGTTAAGCAATTTGTATGGTAGAGCTGAAGGTAAGGTGTATAATGTTGGTTGGCTGCCCCTTATGTACTACGTGGCCATGGAGGGAACGATTTTTAACTGGGCAAATATAGCTACTATGAACTTGGCCAAATGTGACAAGGAAGCTCAAGAAGGCCATAAGCAAAGAAAATCATGGTTTTTCATGTCATCTTTTTTGATAGATTGCATACTCTTTAGACAAAGTTTTGAGAATCTCAACTGTGTATGGAAGGAGGGGAGGGCCCCGATATATGTTGCATACTAGATTTTGGGAGCCCATAAATATAATAATCACTACCAACTAATATGTGAAGAATTCATCATACGCATGTATAAATGAGTCTTTTTAGAATATTTTCTATGCCTATCAGAAGGAGCTGTCTAATTCATAAAAGAATATGGATATTATTTTTTCACTAAAGGTGGCACATATTTGAGAATGTATGGACACACCAAAGCACCCTTACTACTGCCCAAGTATGCAACAAACTACATAGTGCTTAAGGAGTCAGTTAGACAAGTATTCCTAGATGGGTTTGGAAATCATTTATTTGATATAAAGAAAGTTGTATTCCCACCTGTACCTTTCTATGTAGGAGTCTACAAGTTTAATGGGGTAAAAAGTGCTCCATATTTTGTTAAAGAGCTGGAAATATTTCATTTTGGAGAAGTGAGTTTCCACAGAAATGACTCTCAAGGAAAGGTGGTAGCCCATAAAGCAACTCATAAGGTAAATTATTAGTATTCAGACTTTGTAGACAAAGAGGAGAAAGTGTACAGAAATATTTACAACATGGCCTCCTTGAGAAAAAGTTTGAAAAGAAAGGCCCCTGGAGTTAAAAGAAGTAGCAGCCACAATCCAAAAACTAATGATAAAGAGGAGGAAGCTACTAGAAAGGCCAAAGAGGAGAATGCCTAAAAAATAGCAGAAGGTGCAAAGAAGCTTTTGAATGAAGAAAAGAAAATAGAAACAAAGGAAGAAGCTACCAAGAAAACATAAGAAGAAGAAAAGAGAAAAAAGGAGGAGGCTATCTTAGAAAATACTGCACAAATACAAAAGGATATAGCTCAAGAAGCCTTCAACACTGAGCTAGCAATACAGGATACAGGATAGCCCACAGAAAGGAAAAATTAGGAAATAAAGAATTAGTAGTAGGTGGAGATCGGGATTGAAGCCCTATTCGAAATGATCCAAAAAACCTTCCATCCACATCCAGCGGCATCCTTACTGGGGGACATGTGCCCATAGCTGAAATGGGGCTTGTACCATTTACACCTTATAAACAATATGATGTGGCATGGTTGGAGGATATTTGTTTTGATCCTAAAATGAAATTTACTACATGGAAGACAGAAAAAAACTTGAAGGTAGGGACTTAGCCACCAGTGACCATAGTAACAGAAACGAAGGTCATGAAGAATGTAGAAGAGAACCCAAAGCAATTAGCTTCTATGGGAATTACAAATGCCTATGCCAATGCTCACATTGTAGGAAGGATTATGGAAAACATTGAGCAATATAAGGGAAAATGGCCAAGATGAAGGAAGTATTGAGAAAAGAAGAAAAGGTAGGAAGATAATCCAAAAGAAAATATGAGTAGGCTTCAGCAAAGACATCAAATTTTAGAAGAAGAACATGAAATTTTGAAATAATCCAATGAAGAGTTGAGTAAGGAGAAATGGATTTTGGAAAATAAGGCTTCCGAATTGGAAATTCAAAAGATTATTGTTGAGGAGAGAGACAAGCATTATGAAACCCAAGTAGCAGCATTGGAGACTCAAAAGGATTCATTGGAGGTTTTATTAAAAGTAGTAAATGAGAAAAGAATGGATACTAAGCCATTAACAAAGCATTCCCTCATGCTCAGAAACAAAATTTATCAGATGCAGCTCAAAATAGTAGATGAGATGTTGAAATTCCGGCAAGTGGAAGCTAGGTTGGAGAATATTGTGAGTACAACTTCCCATTTTATACACAGGACCCAGGATATCCTGGAAATTCTTCAAGGACGTTTGACTTGGTTGGAAAGAACCAAGGAACCTCCAACAAATGCACGAATCAAAGACTCAAAGAGAGTGAAGCTGGAGTATGAGCTGATAGAGTTCGGGAATAAAGCTGCAGAAGAATTGGTAAAGGCAGTCCAGAGGACTAAAGGTGTTTGCACAGAGTTCTGTAGAAAGGTTTTTACAAATTACAACCATTGTCAAACATCTGCAAAGAAGAGGTTAGAAAAATTACCTGAGCATGAATAATACTTAAAAAAATTGCAGGCCAGATGGCAGGAGGATGAACTGGGTATTCAGTTGATCAAAAGTTTAGATGAGAAAGTGTTGAGAACTATAATATCGTAGGAAGTAGTAAGCAATCATCTATTGGAATATCAACTTCAATTGATTCCAGCCAGAGTGGAAAATATAAAAGCCCAAGTTTCCAAGCATGAGGTCACTATCAGATTTCTAGAGCCATCATAGTTTGAGATCATAGTGACAGATGCTAGTATATGGAAGCAATTGATAAATGAGGTGGTTGGGCCCACTTAGCATGTTTGTTTTATTGATACATTTTTTTTAATATTATATTTGCCTAAATTAGCGAACTCACTAGGAGACAAAGGCCTTTTTGTAACTGATTTGTAAAATAATCCCAAAGGGCAAGGGAGACCAAGAGACATTTGAAATTGTATAAATATAGATCAAGTCAAGAGAGGAAGGGATCTTTTTCATGCTATCTTTTTGTGAAGTTTATTGTAAGAAGAAATAATTCCTTTCAAAATAAAGAAGTCATATTTTCTGTTGGATAAGGCGCTGTGAAGTCTCAAATGAATGATTTAGATTGGTTGAATGTCGAATTATTTATGTTTCAGCTTTTTCTACAAAATGTGAGATCATTATGACTTATGAATTATTTCCTAGTTATGAATGATTTCATGTTAATTTTGTGAAACTTATGCAGTATATTGAGTAATAAATGTGTTAACTAATAATGAGTTGTCTCTTTGTTTATCTTTCTACTTACACTCATGTATTCTGAATTATGAACAACTATCTGTAATATTCTTTATGCATGTTGTATAGTACATTACTCATCTTAATATATTCTTTCTCCCTAGGGATAGGTTATATAGAACTACTTAGCTTAGCCTAGCTATTATTTTTTTATGATTTAGAAGAAAAAGAGGTAAGATGAGAGGTAAGAACCTATGCATCACATTGTGAAATATTCATTATCTCTACCAATTGCACTTGATTAGGCACTTGCATATCATATATAAAGATAAAATTAAAAAATACTCTTAAACAGTGGACTAGTTCGCAACCGGTAAAACAAGCTTTAATTGTTACTTGACCTACAGTAGTCGTACCATAAACGGGATGGATTCCCCATACCAAAAATAACGAGCTAATTGGAAACACTTATTGGGGAGAATCCCTACTATTGTTACCTGGGCCTCAACAAATGCAAATCATATATATGACCTAGTGATAACCAGGTACATCTCAATTGTTTGTGAGATCCTCCAACACTAAAGAAGAATCATCTTTAGATTCATCATCATAGGTGTAGCCATGGACTTAAAGTCCATTGTATTGAATCTCTTTAGAATATCTACCGAGTATTTTCCTTAACTAAGGAAAATATCATCTGGTTTCTGCCATGCCTTGAATCCCAGGAATCATAATAAGATTATAGAATACTATGATCTACTTCCTTTTTCTATATGATCAGCACAATGCATATCTCCTTTTATCAGGAAGTACATCAACCATTTTCACTGGTTCATCAAGAGCTACCGAATTTGGATTCTTCCTCTCAATATCTAGATGGGGAGAAAAATAATTTGGGTCCTTCATCATGCTCCTCCATGTATATAACATATTGAATCTCGTTCGATTGCATGGGTGCAAACAAAATAGAAAAATATCTTCAAGGGTTTTCTCTTCCATAATAGTATTATGGATTCTATTCGGGTTTCTTCCCATATAAACATAGGAACCTCCCGATATGATTCTATAAGCTTCCCACTTCAAAACATCATGTTCTCTTCAGTGTCTTCCATCAGGACAAATCTATACTCAATGCTTGTCATTCTCCACTTGTAGGTCATGGCATGTGTTTTTTCTTAGAAGTCAAACTTATTCTAATGGTTAGAAACATTGCATAACCAAGAATTTTATTCATATGAATACTTCAATGCATTTGCAATAGTTCACATGGTTTTTCACATATTTTAATTAATGTGTCAACATAACCCCATTCGTATCTAATGTAATTTTATGCATCGTTATATTCTTTTTTGTTTAATCATGACATGTACTTCATGAGTTTTACTATTTTCCAACAAAAGAAATATCACAACATATGCTCGTCATGTTATACTATAACAAAATTCCTAACCCCATGGATACATATCTCTACATGAATGGAATGAAACACATTCAAAAACATTTAGATCTCATTTAAAATAGCATATCAAAATACAAATACTTATCTTTTTTTAGTGGGATCCATCTTGATCTTTGCTTCCTTGTGAAGATTACTGGAGTCCCTCAGTATGGATATTCTTTATTTTCTTAAGTTTCAAATTTGAGTTCATGCAGGAGGTAGCGAAGTAAGTCTGTGCATGGGGAATAAGGGCCCCATGCAAATTGCAGTGAATTCTTTTCTACTGGTGAAGTTTAAAGGAAATAATCCTTCCATTGGTCATACTCTTTCTCCTCAGATGATTTCTTCTTATTAGTTTCATCTTATATAGCGATAGAAGCATGAAACCTTCCTTCTCCTCCTTGCTTATGTTTTCACTCCCTTGCATAATGTCCCTTCTTGTCATACTTGTACCATTTAACCTTTGAATTTTCAAAGTCCTTGTTGAATGCCTTCTTCTTTGAATGGGAAATTTATTTTGATAGAAATTCGTCTTCCCTTTCTTCATCTTTGTTGTGAGGGTAACATTTTCTTCCTTGATGCACATTGACTTACTCTGGATTCACCCCTCCTCTTAGAGTCATTCATGCCAAAAACTATCAAAGTTAGGTTGCACCTCTCTTCCATTTACCGTAGCCAATAAATTCTCCAATGTGGATGGGACACCATCAATAGCTGTTTGGAGATGATCATCCTCATCCACCAAAAATCAAATACTAACAAGATTATCTCTACTATTGAGAGATCTTAGTGAAGTATGATTCTAGTGTCTCGTCCTTCTCCATATTTAGGTTCCATATCTTGTTCTTTAATTCCCTCTTTCAACTTGGGGCCTTCTTCTCTTATAAATTTGTCAATGTATCAAAACACTCCTTTGTGGTATTCAACAGAGTGATAATGATCATCAAATTGTCCTTAACCGAATCAAAGATTATTTGTTTGGCCTTATATTTGTTCTTCTTGAAGTTGGTGCACCCTTCATTTGATGTGAGATCCTCCACCATTGGGGATACATAGCCATCTAAGTTAGGTTCCTCGAGAATTTTCAACACACTCACCTTCCAAGTGTTGAAGTTGGATGTTCCCTCAAGATGGTCATCTAGTCATATGAGATCAATTCCATGGCTCTAAAAAAATTTGCTCATCTCCTTAGTATTTATGTAGGATTTACTTTTCTGCACACTACCAAGATCCTTCATTCCCTAAGGTTGGATACCATGTTAAGGTTTAAGAAAATGTGAAGATATTTGAATTTTAAAACTTTAATTATCAAAGTACTAAATACTTCAATCAATGAACCATGAAATCATTCAACCACAAGGAAATATGTACCCTGGGAAAATCGTGAAAATAATGAGGATGACAAAGCTAGTAATTATTCACAGTATAATGTGATAGATCAGAGAGAATATATTTTTATGGGGATAGAAGATTTCTTTCAGTACCTTGATTGCTAGATAAGAGAGAAAACTATGCAATAGAGAAGATAGATTAACTGTATGAACTTGCCATGTACCCAACACATTAATAACAGGCCAAATACTCTTACATGCATACAATGGTGAATGCATGCATGAGATAGTGCACACCTTGCATACAAACTATGAATTTCCTTCATGAATAATTAATTTGGTACATTGTAAACTTCATCATGCATAACTAATGCACCATGACTTTCATCTTTGACATTAACTGAGGTTGAAAAACCTCCAAAGTGAAATTTCCATCTAACTGACAGTATGGACACTTAGTTAGGACACTACCTTAAGTGTCATCATGCAATAACTCAAGTTTCATATTTTGGTAACTTAATCCTTTGTCTATTACTTTAACTAAATATTTATCATGCAAACTCATTTAGTTAACTAATCATTTCTTTATTAACACTTATTTAATTGTTATTAACTGAATCATGTTGCTTTATTTACTTGTAGTGATCACATTGAGTTCCTTTAATTGAGGCATAAATTATTACAATTTGGGATTTAACTGAAGCCTTATCAATTATAGTTGATTGAAGGAATCTCATTGGGAATTCAAATTCTCTCTCTTTATGAGTGATCTCTCTATATTTTATATTTACTACATGGTCAATATGTGTTAACTTTAATTATCTATCATATCATATTATACATAGAAGAACTTATGCGTGGTATGATAATATTATATTACTCACAGACCATATAGTCATATGCTAAAGTAATTCACTCTAGAGGAGACTTTATAGATTTATCCATCTCAAATTACCATGTTTAGTAATATATCACATTACATTTATAATTCAACATGCAAATCATCACCTTTATAACTTGAGACCCACCCCAAGGGTAATCATTATAATCAGCAGTCTACATGAGAATCATGACTTGATATACTCACAAGTATGGCTTGGTATACTTGCAATTCCACCTCTATAACTAGAGGTCCACCTTATAGGTACATTATGAGAATCATGAATTGATATTATTCATAATTATTCGACTTGATATTACTCACAAGTCCACAACCTTGTACTACAAGACTTTACAACATCGTCACTTTGATAAATCACCTCAACACATGAGGAATAACCTTTATAACTTAAGGCCTAATCATCCTTAGGTTCACCCTAATAATCTACTCCAAGTTACTGACTCAAACTCATTCTCTCTACCTCAACACATGAGTCCCAATCCTGGTTGCACAAGATTGGCTTGGAGAATGACTAGTGATGTTGTACATTGAGCAAAAAGTTGGGGTACTTTTTGCTAAAATAGGAAAGAACTAATATGCCACATAGGATGTGCATAGGGTGATCCTATCTAATATACAATAATAATTAGTAGAAGTAACTAAATGAAAAATGAATATTGAACTCCATTCAATTTTGTTTTAGTTATTAAATAAGTTGTGAAATTTGACAATGTCAAATAAACTTTGATTTAATCCTATGTAGAATTTTGTTGAAGAAATAAAGAATAAAAATTATTCATGGCACTCTTTTTTTTTCTAAGTTTCTCTTCCTAAAGAATTTATTCTCCTTTACTAATTTGTGTAGGTCATCACTACATTAATTTGGTATCAATGAAAATAGATCCTTAGAGGATCTAAGGAGGAAGTAACCAACTATATTGTTGCACTTGTTGTTTTCTTGTGCAAGAAAAATGGCGAAGAGAGATAAGATATTGATCGAAGAAGAAAATGAAATGATACAGGAAGAGGTGAAAATAATTGGAAAAAATTAAAGTGTGAGAATAGAAACAACAAAGAAAGACAAAAGATATGATCCATAAGAGGAAGAATACGGGCATTGGACAAACAAGAAAAGGATATAAGTGAAAATAGGAAGATTGTAGAGGCAAATTCAATTGTTGAAGAGCTTCATGAAGGCATTATGGTGGAATATGAGTAGGCAATAGAGTGTGTGCATGAATAATTAGGTAGGAGGATGAAACGAATTTGATGAAACATGAATATAGATATTATTTCCTTCAAACATGAAGATGAATAAATAAATAAAAACAAGTTTCAATTGATTTCAAACTTCTAGATGAACGTACACAAAAGTGGCAAGATTTGATTGAATGCAAAATTCTAGTAGAGTTTGAGGTTCATTTCAAAGTTGGAAAGAAGATATATCTTGTGCTGAATTTTGAAGAGGAAGTGAAGAAATACAAGGGAATGAATAGAGAAATGATTCCTTGGGTGAAATGTTACTTAACCCTTAAACTTGAAGCACAAACCAAGTATACAAAGACTGTAAATGTAGAAAACTTATACAAGATACAAATACAATGAAATATGCGAAATTTGGACTTGTATTATGATAATTAGAAGAAATAAATAAACATTCACTTGCTTCTTAAGGTTAGAAAACATTTCACTAATCAAAGTTCCAATTACAACAATAATTGGCAATACCTTCTATAGCCTCCTAACTCTTTAAACAATTTCTTAGTAAAAAAACCCTAGATACTACTTATGGTCCCATCATTAATCAGTGCCAACAAATTAGTGGGTCTTATTTAATAAACAGAACCCTTTTACATTAAATTAATATCCACTAATATATAATGGGCCTTTTTCAAATAAGGTGGGCACATACGTTAATTGACAAAATCCTAGGTATCATAAAGTAGGGAGGTTAGGGTAGGACCCTAAAATGCCCTACCCCTTCAAGATAAGTAGTTCCCTTAAGGTTAGGGGTGAAGAAATGATTGCAGAAACATTGTTGGTTCCCATGTGGAATATAGCTACATATATTTACATTGAATCAATACTTCTCTAACTATGTTTTGTTGCAATTAATGCTATATTCTGGTATCCAATATTACCTTGGGCTGGATACAAATGGATCATTCTTCATCAAGTTTTATTAATCAGTTGGCTTGCACCTTGTAATCTGATACCACTACCTTCTTTAGATGAGAAACATGAAAGGATGGATAAATTTTGGAGAAGAGGCAACTTGAAGGCTCATTGTCCAATTCATTGGATGGTATTATAGGGTCCAAAATTTCTTAGCTCTAATTTTTGAAGGATTTTATCTTTGAGTGATGTTTGTTTATAATGTTGATAGTGAATAAATAATTGATCTAATTTTGCAAAAGAACATCCTAGATAATGTATTTTATATTGTTTTCATGATATTTTGAGCCATAACTAAATTATCCTGGAGTGTGTAGAGAATGGATTATTTGGTGTGAAGTGTGTTATCCCCTGCATGAAACTTGGAGGTGTGTTAAGGATATAATATCCTAAATAGCTAGGGTCATAACTAGTCTAGATAAATGTAGAGATTAATGAACCTCTTTCCCTTAAAAACTCTTCAATACTTGCATATAATACTATTGAGGGTGAAAGTAATCATGCATCTGTTTTGGTGGTGTTCTTGAAAAGTGAGTTGAAATTTCATCCTGATGCACCTGCTACTAATTCACTATGAGATCCATTACTTACATGTCAATGTAAATACCTTTCTAAAACACACTTGGTGACAACTAAATAAAATATGACAAGAATTAATTCAAATTGACTAGGTAAGAAAGCAATTTAACCAATCCAAAATTCAATATAAGACCAAATAATCAATCATCTAACAAATACTTTGGGGAAATGGGATGAGATATGTTCTTTTATTAATGAAAAAAATAAAAAACTACAGGTTTATTTGACTTTTCATATTCATCACTTTTATTAATCATTGTTTGGGTCGATTTGATCCTAAGCTAGTCATAACAACCCTTCTTGACTTCAAATTTATTTCTAAATAGTGTGGAGAGGGAAAAAATGGATTTTGATTCTCAATAATAAAAATGAATGAGACTAGAAAAAAAGGGTTTTTTCTCTTGAAATATTCTCCCATTAGACTCATTCTCGTCATTTCCAACTCTGACATTTTCTCCCATAGCATATTCCTCATGCTCATAGGGATTCCATGCACCATGCACGTCATAGGTTCTCATGGCCATGCTAAAATCCAACTTCCAATATGCACTATGAATTTGCAAAATGTGTTGAAACACACCATTCTTAGATAATTTCAAAATCAAAACCACTTACCCACTACCCATGGAAATTTTTTTTGTTATGTAGCTAACAATATGTCGAAACCATTAACTAATCAACTATGTTATCTATTAAACTTGACCCATTAAGGACAGATGTTGTAACCATAAGCTCTGATACCACAATGTAGTGTACTACAATGTTGGTATCAGAGGTTATGTTTCCTCTTTTAATTGTTCATTCTGGCCCATTTAGGCCCAGCACTGCAACCAAAAGCTCTGATACCAATTTGTAACATCCCCATACCCCATAATGCGGATAATTTAAAATTTTCTACTTCGAGAACATTTATTCTCCTTTATAACACAGGGAATGGGCATTAGCACAATATTCAACCTTCATCCTCAAGCTTAGGAACTATTGTAATTGCCATTCCTCCCTTGAATGATCCCTTCTGTGACCGAAAACACCTTTTTTTGCACTGACCTACCTTCTCCGCACGGCTCCTTTCACCTTCCTCCTTCCGCACTTTGGAACTTAGAAGTCAAAAATTAGATGCGTGAAGGGACTTTCAACAGCCTTTTTGCCTTCTACCTTTTGTAGTTCTACCTTCCATGTTCTATGCTTCAAAACTTGGAAATCGAAACTCAAATGTGCGAAGGAAATTTTAACGGCCTTTCTGCCTTTCACACTTCCTCTTTATTCCTTCCACTTTGGAACTCGGAAATCAAGAATTCGATTGTGTTAAGGGTCATCTTATACACAGTTCCACCTTCCACCTTCCACCTTTGGAACTCAAAAGTCGACAACATAACGATCAACAGAGTTCTTAAACCATGGTTCCACTTCCCACATTCCGCCTTCTGCTCTTCAGTGTGGAAGTTGGGAATCCAAAAATTTAACCTTGCCTTAGAATTTTTATGTACCTTTTTGCTTCTTCCCTCCACCTCCCATAGACGGATCTCGGGGTGCAGAAATACAACAACTCTACCTTGTTCAACTGCCCCTTCTGGTTCCCACCTTCTGCCCTCCTTAAGAGGATTCCAAGGGGAAGAAACACCCAATCAAAGGTATTCCTACCCTTTTAGTCAGGCTTCCAGCCTTGCTGGACCTAGGCAAGAATGAATTGAACATACAAGGAAAACATATATGCAAATGCAAGAATATTCACATGTAAACTTCTACTTAAAGAATCCATAAGAATTCAACATAACCATAGCAATAATAAGCAAATACATTGCAGAAATAACATTACATGGAATACTTATATTTGATGATCAATTTGTTTCGTAACTAGCTATGTGGTTGCAACATTCCACCCAACCATAGTCCAATGTGTTTATTAATATCTCAACACCACTGCCACCCCAAGCTGGGCATGATTTCAGCAAGGGACTAGGGAATAACAAACTCACACATAACCAGAACATGTCACATACACAGTCAATCCAACACCAAGTTGGGTTTATCAAACTGTCCATCCAAGCCAAAACCAAGTTGGTTTTATCAAACTGTCCATCCAAGCCAACACCAAGTTGGGTTTATCGGGCTACAAGCTTACAAGCCCAACAATTGCATTTAGGACCAACCAAGCCAACAAATGGGTTTCACAGGCTACACAACCAAGCCATCTTTTATAGTTGAGTTAATAGGATATCTAGCCAAGGATTACACAAGGCCAAATGAGCCCCAAGGCACAAGAAATCCAAGATCCAATTGGGTTAACAGGCTACCATCCAATCCAATCTCCCTTGGGTTAACAGACTGCTAGGAAGTGGAAAGGAAGAATTGTTAAGCTAGTGAGCTCATCAACAGAGCTAAGCACACCATCACAATATCTATATGGCCTCGAATCGATGTTTCCTACACACCCAACACAAGTAAGTGCCCCCTTATCTACTCGACATTCCCTCAGAATACCCCTTCCCTTTCAGTTCTCTTCATGATGTGCAAAGAAGATTCACTAGCCACTCTTATTTTATTGTGAGATTCCACTCTAGATTTATCAAGCACATTCTACGTCTCTTCCACTCCTAAGTCTTGTTTATAGTTTATACCTAAACCAGGGTGCACAACACAGTAGACCACAATGTCTACAAAGCAAAACAAGATTCCACTTGCTCTATGACAAAGGAGACCATTTCTCAACAACACTCGGGAAACCACAAAAAAACACTCTTTCTGATAAAATCTAGTGAACTCAACTACTCATTCATTCAGAAAAACAAAGGAGACCACTGAACCTCTACACGGATGAGGATGGTAACAAAAGGTGAACAACCTAGAATGAAAACATGGTTATGCAAGCATGACAAACACACAATGCACATGAGCCGAATGGAATGGAAGAATGCATGCATGAATCAAACACCCACTAGAAGAATAACCAAAACGTTCAGTGTGAACTCCAAAATGATGGACTAGGCATGCAATCTATTGTTTGCTTGCTTCAGAGAAAGAACACAACTTCCTATACTACAGGTCCATGCATACTTTCTCAAACAAGTAATTGGACTACCATACCTCACTCTGCCCAAGGAATTATCTTCCTAAAATAACTTCTGGAAGAATTTGATGATTAAGGAGAGAGAACAAAAAGGTAGTTGAGTGTACATGGGTTCTCCCATTGACATTTGGCCTCACCCTAAGGTTCATGGGTTTACTCACTCCCCACCCTATCCCTTTGTGGAATCATGCCCCCATCTCTTTCACGTTTGCAGTCCCATAGCTATTTGTGGTATTATATTAATTGCACAATTACATGATGTTTATTGTTGGGCCAAGAAAGAACACAAGGAATAAGTAGAAGCGCAAGCGCAAGGAAGGAAGAACAAGCGCGCGACAAGAAGGAAGAGGTAAATAAAGGAAAAGAAGCGTAAAGGAAAGAATGTTGCAATGAGGATCAGTGCAACGAAGGAAAAGGGAATCTACAGGTAGGTAGGAGAAGACGAGTCATGAAGACCATAGGTGCTCGAGTCAGTGGAAGAATGAAGGACGGATTTTGCAGCTAGTTATGACCTGTAAAAACAGACTGGAAGACATTTCTGCGGCTAGTTATGGCCTATGATAAATGTAATGAAGGATGAATTTTCGGCTAAGTATGGCATTTGATAAATGTAATGAAAGACTTTTGTGTCTATTTATGACTATAATAAATGAGTTGTACTCAGTTGACCCTACACGATCTTGTAGAACCTATAAATAAGAGGAACCCGCTCTGTATAAGGGTTCGTTAGGTTGGTTCAGTTTACTTCATTCAGTTGTTGAAGATAGGAAATAATTGAAGAAGTATGATAGTATATTTATAGTAGGTTGTTGAGCCACGGATCTGCAGCTATGTGTGTAGACCATTTTGGAAGAGTAATTATGCGGCTAAGTGCACATATAGTAGAGTAGAAGAGTCGATCCAGGCTATGTGCGGATCAGTAGGAGTAGAAGAAAGCATAATAAAGTAGAGAGCATGAGAGCAAGAAATACTTTGAGCTAAAAATACATATCTCAAAACAGTCTATAGTCAAGTCGCATACTGGAAGGTACCATGTATTTCTCATGCCAGATGAAGAGCACCGTGGTGGTTTTTCCTATTTGGGTTTTCACATTACATCTTGTGTCGAATGAATGTGCTTGTTGAATGGTTGTGATTAGTTATTGGTTATGTTTCATTATTTATACTTATTGTTTAAATGAATGTCACAATATTGATAAAAGCAGTTGAATGAATGAATGACTAAAGCATCGTCGAAACATTGTGTATTATTTCTTGTTCATTTAATGTTAAGTTTCAATACAGTCGTACCACTATCTTTTATTGGTAAGGGAACATCTGCGTCGCACAGGTGCACCAATTGTTAAGTTGTTAAGGGAAAATATGTGTCGCACATTGGTTGTGTCACTGTGAGGACCCTGCAGCAAACAAGTAATCAAAATACACGATATAGCAGAAGAACTCAAAATCACTTTTATATTAATCGCAGGCCACTTCGAGGGGGCAACCTCCTTTGAGCAAGCTCAATACAAAATAACTTCACGGTGCCTTCCTTGGCCTCAACACACACTTATATACTAAAAATAGGCGCCAATACCATGGGTCAAAACCATGGGCCAATGTAAACTATGGATCAACAAATACTACAGGCGGCTTACAAAGCATATGCACCTCACAACAATAACACAAACTATGGATCAACAATTACTATGGGACGACTTACAAAGCATATGCATCCAACAACAATATACTAACATAGTAAAGAGAAGGATTGACATGGGTTCCTAACATCCCCTCCCCCTTAGAAAAAGCTTTGTCCTCAAAGCTTTAGATGTGGAAATTGTCACTGAATCTGAAGGAGTGGTTCCCACGTAGCATCCTTGGGCTGCATTCCGTGCCATTGAATTAAGACCTCTATGATAGAGCGAGAGCGAAGCCGACAAGTGCGCTGATTGAGGACAGCCTCCGGCTCCAAAAATATGGATCCTTCATTATCCAATTTTGGAAAAATAGTTTGGCCTTGGATGTTGGTGCCAAGAACTTTCTTCAGACAAGAGAAATGAAATATTGGATGAATGCGGGAAGAAGGCGGAAGTTCCAATTTATAAGCAACTGACCCAATCTTTTGAAGAATCCTATATGGCCCATAGAACTTTGGAGCGAGCTTATGACGCCCTTTGAGTTTTAGTGAGGATTGCTTGTAAGGCTGGAGACAAAGAAAAACCATATCACCAGCTTCAAAAGTGCACTCAGAACGGTGCTGATCAGCTTGTTGCTTCATGCGATTTCGTGCCATGTGAAGGTTTTCACGCAAAATGCGAAGAACCTCATCGCGGTTTCGAAGGACCGCATCAACTGCCTAAACTGGAGAACTGCTAGGGGTGTAAGGAAGAAGAACTGACGGTGCCTGACCATAAATTGCTTCATATGGAGTCATTTTAGAGGCAGTGTGGTAAGAGGTATTGTACCACCATTCAGCGAGAGGGAGCCACTTTTCCCACTGGTGTTGTTGCTCAGAGAAGAAGCAACAAAGATAAGTTTCCAAGCATTTATTGATAATTTCAGTCTGACCATCCGTTTGTGGGTGATAACCTGAACTCATCTTCAGTTGGGTGCCAGTGTGGTGAAAGAGTTCTGTCCAAAAATGACTGGTGAATGTCGCATCACGATCCGAGACAATGGAAGAAGGCATTCCATGAAGACGAAATATCTGGTCTAGAAAAATTTGAGCAACGGAAGAGGATGTATAGGGATGGCTGAGAGCACAAAAATGACTATATTTGGAGAGGCGATCAACCACAACCAAAATCACAGTCTTCCCTCCAGATTTAGATAGCCCTTCAATGAAATCCATAGAAATATCAGTCCATATCCGGGTAGGTATGGGAAAGGGCTCGAGCAATCCTGGAAGGGGTGTTGTTTCACCCTTATTGCGCTGGTAGGTATCACATTCAGCCACCATCTGTTGAATTGTCCTTTTCATGCCCTGCCAAAAGAAGTTGTGTTGTGCCCGTTCATACGTTTGAGAAAACCAGAGTGCCCCGCTGATGGAGAAGCATGGAGTTCATAGAAGATAGCTTGTTGAAGAGCAGTGTTCTGGGAAAGCACCATCCAAAGAGTAATGTGGGACAGCAGAAGGGTTGTTGTCCAAGCGTTGGATGATGTGAGATAATGAAGAGTCATTGACATAACCCTGTTGAACCGATTGGAACCAATTTGGAACAGGCATAGAAATAGCGGAAATAGAACCTTGGTCATAAAATGTGCGAGAAAGGGCATCCACCACAATATTGTCCTTACCCTTCTTATAAGTGATCTCCTAGTCATAACACATGATTTTGCTAACCCATTTTTGTTGTGCTGGGGAGGATACACGCTGTTCTAGGAAATATTTCAGACTCTGGTGATCAGTCTTGATGCAGAAATGATTCCCTAAGAGGTAGGGTCGCCACTTTTGTACTGCATGCAAAATAGCCATCATTTCCTTCTCATATGTAGAGGCAGCTAAATTCTTACTGGAAAGGGCTTTGCTGGTGAATGCAATGGGGTGTTCATTTTGAAGGCGAACAGCACCAAGTCCATTTCCGCAAGCATCACTCTCAATAGTGAAGGGCTTGGAAAAATAGGGCATAGCTAGAACAGGTGTAGTACACATAGCTTGTTTCAGCTTGTCAAATGCACACTCAGTAACATGTGTCCATGTAAAAGCATCCTTTTTCAACAGAGTAGTTAATGGAGCTGCAAGCTTCCCATAATCCTTGACAAACTTGCGGTAGTAGCCAGTCAACCCCAAAAAACCACGAAGTCTCTTGAGTGTCTTAGGAGGCGGCCAATTGTTCATGGCAGCGATTTTGGCAGGATCCACACAAACCCCTTGTGCTGAGATAATGTGCCCGAGATACTCAACTTCCTTTTGGCCAAAAACACATTTAGAATTTTTGGCATGGAGATGATGGTCAGAGAAAAGTTGCATTACAAGAGCCAAATGCTGGAGATATTCAGCCCATGCTTTACTGTAGATGAGGATATCATCAAAAAATACCAGAATGAATTTCCGCAAATAGGGTCGGAAGATTTGATTCATCAAGGCTTGGAATGTGGAAGGAGCATTAGTGAGACCAAAGGGCATGACCAAAAACTCATAGTGGCCATCATGTGTGCGGAAAGCTGTTTTAGGGATATCATCCTCATGACTCCAAATTTGATGATACCCAGAGCGAAGATCCAACTTGGAGAAAAATTGAGCACCATGAAGCTCATCAAGGAGCTCATCAACAACAGGAATTGGAAACTTATCCTTGATGGTGAGGTGATTAAGTGCTCGAAAGTCAATGCAGAGGCGCCATGACCCATTTTTGTTGCGGACAAGAAGAACTAGTGAAGAAAAGGAACTTGTGTTTGGGCGAATAATACCTTGCTTCAGTAAATCCCTAATGAGGAGTTCAATCTCTAATTTTTGGTGAAATGGGTAGCGATAGGGCCTGATGTTGGGAGGAATGCTGCCAGGAAGGAGCTGAATACGATGGTCCTCTGGTCATGAAGGTGGAAGTCCCACTGGTTCAGCAAAAACACCTGTATATCGATCCAGAATTTGTTGGAGATCCAAAGGAGTAGTGGGGGCCACTGATGGTTGCATTTGAATGGAATGGAGCTGAGCGATGACACCATGGGAACTCTTATTAAGGAGTTTTTCCATGCGATGTGAACTGATGATGCTGAGAGACCCTGGTTGTAAGCCTTTCAGTGTGTGCTTGTGTCCATCGAGGGAGAACTGCATCCAAAGTTCAGCAAAATCCCTTAATATGGGGCCAAGTGTGCGCAACCATTGAGTGCCCAAAACCACATCACATCCGCCTAAGGTCAAGGCAAACATGTCAAAGAGGAGGTTATAATCTCCCATAGAGATACGCACATTACGACACTTCCCTTTGCAAGGTAAGGTGCCCCCATTGGCAACCATGACTTCAAAGTTGGAGCAAGGATGGATAAAACAATCAGCTTGTTTGGCGATCTGAGGGTCAATGAAATTATGAGTGCTGCCAGAATCAATGAGTATTGTAAGAGGAAGCTTCTTGAAGTAACCACGTACCCGCATTGTTTGGGGGGCAGTGACTCCAGCTAAAGCATGGAGGGATATCTCAGGCTGGTTGTCCTGAGATGGAGGGTCAGTAGGTGGCTCCTGAGTGTCAACCGGAGCATCCATTACATCGGCAACTTCTTCACCAATTTTAGAGGCAGGTGGAGAATCCACATCCAAGAGATAGATCTTTTGTTGAACACATTGATGTCCCCGACTGAATTTCTCATCACAATTATAACAAAGCCCTTTTTCTCTATGTGCTTGCATCTCTGTTTCAGACAAATGCTTGATTGGAGGTCAGCGAGGAGCTGGCGGAATGGGAGGTCGTTGAGAACCCATATTTCAGAAGGGAACAAAAGAGGATTTGGAGCGCTGTTGGGCTGCCATCTTATCTTCTGCCAACTTAGCCAACCCCGGGGCTTCCATCATTGTGTTGGGACTGAACATTTTGACCTCAGAGTGAATTGCATCCTTTATACCACTGATAAAACAACTCTGGTAGAAGTCATCAGGTAATCCTTCAGTGTGATTAGCTAGTTTCTCAAATTCAGTTTGATACTCTTTCATAGTGCCAGTTTGGCGAAGTTTAGTGAGAGCTCCTGTGAAGTCATCAAAAGCACTCGGACCAAATTAGTGCAAAAGGAGCTGGCAAAAAGCAGGCCATTTTGGCTCTTCATGAGCCTTGATGTACCAACGATACCATTGAAGAGCTTCCTGTTCCAAATGAAAGGAGGCAAGTGGAACTTGGTGGACATCAAAAGTATTATGAAGGCTAAAATACTGTTCTGCACGATAGATCCATCCAATCGGATCAGTACCATTGAAGCGCGGAAAATCTAGCTTCAGAAAGCAAAAATTGCTAGAAGAAGAGAACCCATTGGTTGATGAAGACTCGGACTGTCATCTGGTGTTCATAGCTGAATGCTCAAGATGGAGACCGAGAAATTTTTCATCTAGTTCCCTGAGTTTGGCTTGGATGGCTGCAAGTGCTTCCTCCATGATTTTTTCTCCTGTGCGGGTGACAACCATAAGCAGGAGAAGGGATATGCAACGGCGCGGAAGTGATTGGCAACAGATGGATCTGCAACGACGCGGAACTGACCGGCAATAGTTCTGGACAGAGGAAATCTGCAATTGTGCAACTGAAAATAGATATGGACCCCAGGTATGTGCAGCTTCCTATCGGTTCAAGGGATTCACTCGGCCACCAATGCTGTCTGACGGCTTGTGTATTGGGGCAGTACCCCTCACTCCATGGCTCAGGTAAAACTGATAATCGCTTGGCCACAAACGACAACTCTTGGTTTACCTCACGGGTGGGAACTAGTCAATCAGGTAGGGGTCGTTGCCCTTTTTACTGGCAGGTCCTCTTAATGGGCTAGCTACTTTGGGGTTCCTGTGGTACTCCTCACAATGATTTTTAGGGCTTATGCCCAAGTACTTCCCACAGCTAAGCGGAGAGGGATTATTCCCAGATCCGAACCTGCAACAGAAAAAAAATTGGGAAGAAATTCCACCCAATGTTCAAAAATCTAATCTATATTGCTCAGAATCGTTATTATAGCATGTTTCCGGAACTGGAACAACCACTCTGCTTCTACCCATGAAATCGGAATAGAAATCTAGGCACTCGGTCAAAAGATTTTTTTTGCTGCAATTTCCGTGGTCGTCACCGAAATTCTGAAAAATTGCTGATTTTAAATCCGCGATATCTCCACTTTTAGAACTCCAAATGAGATGATTTGTTTTTTGAAACTGCGTATTTTTGAAAGAAGAATTCAGATATGCAATCTGTTTCTTCTGATTTTGTGTAGAAAGTTTCAAAAATTGATCTGAAAGTCGCCGCCCAAAAACAAATTTCCCACTTGTGCCAAGGAAAGTGCTCTGATACCAGACGTGAGGACCCTGCAGCAAACAAGTAATAAAAATACACGATATAACAGAAGAACTCAAAATCACTTTTATATTAATCACAGGCCACTTCGAGGGGGCAACCTCCTTTGAGCAAGCTCAATACAAAATAACTTCACGGTGCCTTCCTTGGCCTCAACACACACTTATATACTAAAAATAGGCGCCAATACCATGGGTCAAAACCATGGGCCAATATAAACTATGGGCGCCAATACTATGGGTCAAAACCATGGGCCAATGTAAACTATGGATCAACAAATACTACAGGCGGCTTACAAAGCATATGCGCCTCACAACAATAACACAAACTATGGATCAACAATTACTATGGGACGACTTACAAAGCATATGCGTCCAACAACAATATACTAACATAGTAAAGAGAAGGATTGACATGGGTTCCTAACAGTCACACTATTTCGATGTTGTCGAGTTAAGTAAAAAGACTCCAACCTTCCAACTCTGTTGAGCTCCTTGACTATGCGCCAGGAGACTGTAATCCCTCGTCAACTACAGAAACATTAAGATATCTCGAGTGAGACTGCGCATGCCTTGTAGGTGTTTCCAATTGAGCTTGCTCTATTGAGATGATGTCTTTGGGTGTTTTGTTGGTATTATGAGTCTGTTGAACCTGGGTTGCGAGAGTAGGGAACAGTTAGCCAAGAAATGGTTCTGGTTTCGAAACCCTTAATCATTTAAGTCGAGGGAGATGTTGTGCCATCCGACAAAAAAGGAAATTGAGGATTGGCTAGAGTCTAAGACATTAGCATTTGCACCAGAGAAGAGTGCAAGATCACGATTGAGTGTAGAAAAATGGTTGGACTGATACCTGTACACAGATATTAAGGGAAGCAGTCGAGTGGAGTGATCATCTTATCTGTGAGTTAAACAATGTAATTAACCCAATCTCTAGAGCTATTGATTTTTTGGTCGATAGTATTTTGCAAGGGTATATTACTAAGTTTGCAGTCAAGACAATAACCTCATGTAGTGAGGCTAAAAGAAATTTTTTCCAAGGACCCCACGGGAGGTACTTGTTATCTATCACTACATCGATAAAAATGCTCATCTATGAGAAGGGAATTTTACAGTTGAGCAGTTGAGTCGCATATCTAGAGGAAGGGATATGTCACAGAAAACTTGTAAAGAAAATGGGAAATGGTGAGTTGAGATGTTCCCAAGAAGTACTAAACCTGAACTAGAAGCTGTATTTTTATTAAGTGGAAGGAGGTTTTGGTCAGGAAAGAGGAGAAAGACATTAGGGGGAAGACGGACTCCTAGTTTGTTTGAAGAAAGTAAGTATGAAGTTGATCTGCGACTAGACGAAGGGTCTTGTGAAGAAGAGGAATATTATAACCCAATTTTTGAAGGAGCAAAAGAATCCAAAGAATCTGTGGATATGCCAAAATCAGAATGTTGCTACACCACACCAAGAACAACACCAAAGGCAAGTTATAGAGCCTCATCTCTGAAAATAAATGCTAGTACTGATAATGCTAGTGTTATGACTAGTGCGCAAGGAAGTATTCCTTCATTATATTGTTCATTAAATATCCCCAATTCCAACTCAATGGATGGTGCAGATATTATATTACCTACATTCAAAAGGAATGGAGCAGAAGATCTAGAGTAGTATTCATTCCTCTATGAAGTTGTTTGGATGATTTTCCAACTCCAGAATGCCGACATAAGGAAAGCACAGATGATCACGACTCTGTGGGGTTGTGTGTTGGACTGGTTTATGAAGTTTTGTGTAGTACAAGTAGGAACCTCACAGAAGACCCTTGAGGAGATCCAACTTGTGATGATTCATGAGTTCAAAAAACCTAAATCTTAGTCACGGTAGATCGGCCAGATCAAGGAGATAAAGCAGTTACCGATGAAATCCGTATGGGATTTCAATCAGTGGTTTAAAACTTTGATGGCCAAAGTTAGTTTCCAAATGTCAGATGTACAAAATAAAGAGTGGTTTATTTTTGCGCTATTACCACACATCCGAGGGCCATTGATGCAACAGAAGCTTGTGTTGTAGATGGAAACGCTAGAAATAATGATGAAGTTGGAATCCTTGCCGATCGAAGATAGTAGTACAGGAATGATGTAGATTCAATCATAGTTGGCTAATCTGACAATACAGCTTTAGGACATCAAGAAGGGAAAAGAATCCCATAAGGACTTGTGGTGCACAAGATGTATAATGAATGGACACACCAAGGATAATTATTCATCGTTGGAAGTGCACTACCAACCTGTGCATTTCCAAAAAAAATAGTATCAGAATTAGTATCAGACGTCTCAATACCTACCAAATTAGTACCCACCGCAACAACAACACCCCAGGGAAGGGGGGGTGGAAATTTCATAGGTAGAGGAGGAGGAGGATTTGGAAGAGGAAGAGTTCAAGTTGTATGCTATAATTTTGGCCAATTGGGACATTATGCTAGATACTATGTGTTCATATTGCAAAGCGCGGGACCATAAACTGGAACAATGTCCCCAATTGATTACAAAGTGGCAAGCTCGGGCCGATGGATTTTCTAACCCCATGCAAAATCCAAATCCAAATCCTAACCTAAATGTTGAGATGCTTACTGTTGAGCCGAGAGAACCAAGTGTTGTTGTCATAACATGAGGAGGTGTTACGACTAGAGCTTATCAGAATATACCGTAGGAACTGTTGCAGGTGTGACCTGCGGCGAAGAAGAAAGTACCATTTGACATTCAAAAACATAAGCAAGTGTTCTTGGACGTGCGACCATAGTTTGTAGATATGGAACAACTGTCAACCTCAGTTGAAGTCAAGGAGATGCCTGAATGTTTCCAACAGATATTCCAGAAGAAGACTCCAAACAAGGTTAGTAATCTCAATTCATTTCTATCAAGTTGCTTAGCGTTGATCTGTGATAAATATATTGTGGCAGAACTACAAGACCTTATCGAAGAAACCTCGTCGCAACCCGAGAAAAGAGTTAACCATGTTAAAAATAAATTAAAAACTGGGCAAGAGTTGAGAATGACTGCACAGATAGGAGACTCTGAGATGGATTACATTATCCTCAATCTACAGTCGAACATCAATAATTTGACACAACAAACTTGGGAAAGCATGGGCAAGTCACGCTTGGACTGGTCCCCTTTCCAGTTGAGGGTTGCAAATCAGGCGAAGGTCCTAGCGATGTGTAGGTTGAATCAAGTTCCTTTCAACATTGAGGGACTCCACACATTTTCATACTTTGAATTTATCAACATTGTCAATGATACAAACCCATATCCTGCACTTTTGGGGATATATTGGGAAATATACAATTAGACCATCATAAATTTTAAGAAAAGAATCCTCTCATTTGAGGATGACAAGATGAGGGTAGTGTCACCCATTGATCCACTAGAGGGACAACAATATGTCCAACCAATCTACAGTGAAGGACAGGGTGATTATTAAGACCATATCCAAAATGTTAGTGCCTTAAAAGACGATTACATCAATCCTACAGTAGATAGGAACCTCAGCTGGAGGAGTACTATCTCATGCACATCAGATTCAAGAGAGGCATTGGAAAATTGGCAAAACAGACTGCATGAGGTCTCTATGAAGAGATACACCAAGATTAATAGGTCTACATGAAGAATGGAGAATCAATCGAGGGAATTACCCACTATGAGGGTTTACCTAATTGTTACACATAAATCTTGTCACCATCATGTGTTGAGGCCCAAAACATCATAAGTTTCCCTCAAATCCCAAATTGTGAAGTTGGACAGTGGCTCAGGTTCCTGTTTCCATATTTGAGTCCAGCACCGTCATTTCCCTTAATGAAAAAGGTGTTACCCTCTTCAGTAACTCCCATTGTCTCTTGACAATAAGCGGTGCCATCGCTTTTACCCCTTGATCAAAGAACGGTTCCAGCTGGGTAACGCTCTGTCTACATGGAGGAGAAGCAATGCTCAAGTTAAAAAGTGAAAAGCGGTGCTTCTCAAATTAATACATCATGTCACCCTCATCCCTACTCCTATGGACCACCTGGACTCGAGATCCCCCCTAATAGGATCTCCCTTCTACCTCACCCATTGTTTTCTCAACCATACCTATCCTCCCAAGGCCTAAAAAACCTAGCTCATACCCCATGGTTGAGAGAAAGAAAATTTTTGCTGCTGCATTAAGATTATGGCCAAATATAGGTTGAGCATAGGAGGATCAAGTTGTATCTTTTGAGGAAAAGCCATGGCATGTGAAGGAGAATCACAACACTAAGGCAATGGTTGTAATCTTTCTTCTTCATTATTAATGAAAAGTTGGTTCCTTTCCCGTAAAATGTGTTATGTTTAAATCATTCATTTTATTACTAGATTCCTTGGTCACTAGTGTAGAACTATAGATTATGTTTTGGTACCTTTGATATTGCTTTTCTATTTGATGTGTTTGTCCAAGTACATCCATGGAGATTCATCACTATAGGAGACACTTACATCATACTATAAAACAACCAAAGGATTCATTCCAAATATCTACAAGCTCTAGGGGAAGGCTTCCATCCTTGTTGTTTACCCATTTGTTCTAGATCTGAACCAGTCAAGCCTATAGGAAGAACTCTTGTCTACAAGAGGTGATATTTTCCTAGAAAAAAATCTGGCAACCATACTGGGGAAGAGATTTCAGCACATCTGATCTTCCTTGGTTCTCAAGCTCTTGTCTGAAATCCAAGCTCTAACCTTTCAGTGATCAGATCCACTAGCTTTTCTAGTGAGATATTGGTTTGATATAACTATATCTACTCAGATCTAAGGCACATCTCCTTTCTATACTTAATTTTCCTGTCAATTTCATGATTTGATGCCAATGTTTCATCACCTAGCTTTCTCTTTTTTTGCAATTCTTTTTGTTTTTTCATCTACATTAGTCACTGCACATGCATAAAGGATAATAAGCGGTGCCATTGCCCCTGCTTAGTAGCCATTAAGTGGTGCCACCACTCTGTCATGGTGGAAAAAAGGTGGTGCCAAAGCATTAACGCTCTGTCACCTACCATGTTCAAGCAGTTCCATGTAGGTTTTATACACCTTTGTGATTTCAAAACTAAGTTGATTTTGCTTTCTGTTCTTTGTGTTTTTCGAGCTTCATGCTTGAGATCTAGACTATTAAATTCAAATTCCAATAGTGGTAAATGCTTTCTTTGCTTTGATTCAAAGATCTAGGTTACATCCATCTGTTTAGCTGCTTGTATGCTTGGTTTGATTTCCAAAAGGACTGCTTGGAAGTTTGTATAATTAGATCTCTTTTTACTGTTTGATCAAACTGAAAAGGAAGATTTTCTTTTGGCTCTTTTCTTTCGTTCTTTGTTAAGTTTATGAAAGACTTCTTTTTCTCTTTTTATTCAAAGAAATTTTTTTGTTGAGATTTGATTATAATTTTGCTTAAAGACGAATCATTGAACCCCTAATTAGCTTCATAAGCTTTCAGATATCCATGTTCTTATCTCTTTTTATACACTCTTATCTCATCAAAAGAAAAAATATATCATAGTTATAAGTTAGATATTTTCATTTTTTTTTGAAGAAAATGGAAAAAGTACTTAGTGTTCCTTGTAGTGCTAGTGTCTTTATTTTTAGGAAAAGAGATCTCGCTTCATTCTTTCTTTCAAAGATCAGTGTAGAAGTGTGTTGTTTGTTTGCATTTTTTGAAAAGATGAGTTCAGTGTGACTGTTTGGGAAATATTTTTGAAACAGAATTCAAATACTCTCTCCTTCCCATAAGTAGGGCATACTTTGAATGGTAAAGTGAGCAATTTGCATCCCATATTGCATGGTTTTACTTTTTTGTAAACATTTCATGCATTCACCTAACCATTCAAGATAAAATTAATGATAGATTTAGGTTAAAAAAATTTAGTAACTTGAATGATAGGATAGAGACGTGTTTCGGTGTATTTAAACATAGGATTTGTTGTTCATTTTCCCACACTGCAACCCAAAAAATGAGTGGTTCTTCCTTGTACCATCGGTATATCGAACAACCTTTCACATACCCTTGAGGTATATTGAAAGGTACTTCATGTACTCGATTGTATATCGGAAGGCCCCTTTTGAATGATTGTTCATTAGATAGCACTAACACGGATTTGAGCTCCCACATACCTTGCACATATCAGGAGACCCTTTTAGGATTCCATAAACCATCTGAGAAAAACCATTTTGGTCGTCTTGTCAGCAAAATACACTGAGAACATCACTCGGGGAGACTACTACGCATGTATTGTCCAGGTAATCGAGTATTCAGGAAAGGGATGGTCCCAATCCTCCTTGTCGCCTTTTATTGTTGGAACCTGCAGTATATTGAGAGTTGAAAAGACTTGATAATCCTAGTGAGGAACCAGATTTTATTCTCCCATCTTGTCACTTAAGTTTTCTTGTGGCCTTTAGCTTGTGTAGGAGAGGCTTTGTGTGTTTTTTCTAGTTTTCAAACCCTGGGTTAGGCTTTTAGTGACCAGCAATCTGGCTAAGTTTCCTTTGAGATGATCCATAAGAGTTTAAGGCTTTCCACCTAACCTTCCTCCTATTGAAGGACAAATACCAATGGAAGCCACTAACTAGGGAGCCACAGTTGATTGTCATGTGGAAGAGAATCCAACTATGGAAATGGGGGAAGAATTCACTACATACGATAACCCCTTGGTCGAGCAACATCCTATGACTAACACTACCTTCCATTTTCCAATGGAAGGTCATGTTAGTTCATCAAATTGGGTTGATCACCCATTTGATCACACCGAGGGGAAAGAATATGGCCCTAATTCTCCTTTTTAGAGAACTTCTATGGGTCAAGCAATTTCCAAATTTTGGGTTACTAGATTGTCCTTTTTTAACCCTCTGCCAAATGAGGATATGTATAGAAGGCTTCAGCCGACTATGGATCATTTACGTAATTTTCAAGAGCACCTTGCAAACATCACTGCTTTGCCTCTTCCTCATCAAGAGCCTATGTTGGCTCTTTTACCTCGTCTTTCAGATTCTACCCCTCCCAGATACCATTCACTCGCGACGTCTCAAGTTACTCCTAGTTTGATGTCACCGGTTCAAGGATCAATAGTTCCTAATCAAGGTCAACCTTCCAACCCTGTTACTACAATTCAAAATCCTAGGTCTTCTTCTGGTTCTCCCATACCTTCTTCCACTAGGGGGGAAACCTCCGGCTCAAGTTGTATCAGTAGTTAGCAGAGTCACATCCAGTACAAGACAAACCGCTTATGTAGGAAAGTCAGCAGTTGTAGTCCCTCCCACAAAAAACAAAGCGGTTACTCCCCCTTCTAGAACGGGCCAACCCTTAGGGGTACAACCTATTGTTAATAAATATTCTTGGAGATATACTCACCCAAGAAATCTACAATCTGTAAGTAATGTGAACTTTCAACCTACATCTACAAGAATGGTATATCCCGATATTCCTTACCTCGGGAACATGTTTACACCTTGGGGGCAACCCAATTGGTCGTATATGACTATTCCTGGGGGGATACCTATCAATACTACTGGAGGATATGGTGGCCCACCTTTTTTGGGGGAACCTAGTGGAGGTCCACCTAGTGGGGGCCCACCTGGTGGGGGCCCACCTGGTGGGGGACCACCTGGTGGTGGCCCACCTGGAAGAGGTCCACCTCAATGAGGTCCACCTTATGGGGAACCACCTCCTGGCGGACCACCTTTTGGGGGGCCACCTCTTGGAGGAACACCACCTCCTAGAGGACCACCAACTTTTAGGGAGCCACCACCTGGAGAACCACCTCCTGGGGGACCACCTTCCTACATACCACCTTCTAGTGGACCACCTTTTCAAGGCCCACTGGGTGGAGGACCACTTGGTGGAGGCCTGCCTGGCGGAGGACCACCACCACCACCACCTGGAGGAATCCATCCTCCCGGGGGGCCACCTCCATCTAATGGATATCCGAGAGGATCGTCTACAAATACAAATTCCCAAAAACCAATGTATCAATTGTCCTATGGTCCTACTAGTATACAAATTCCTTATTAATACTGCCAATATGTGCAGCCTAACCGACAACTTCCTTTCTTGGAAACTTTTAACTTGCCTGATTTGTCCAAGTTGATTAATGACCCCATTCAACATAACCTTTTGTGGCCAATAATTCCAGTAAAGTTACCATCAAATATTCCAAAATTTGATGGGAAGAAGGGAGAAGATCCCAAAAACCATGTTATTACCTTCCATATATGGTGTTCTTCCAAATCCTTGATGGATGATTCAATCCATTTAAGGCTCTTTTAGCGAACTTTGACTGGTACAGGCACAAACTTGTACATTGAACTTTCGCAACATTCGTTTGTGGACTTTAGCTCATTGGCAATATTTTTTCTTACTCATTTCCAACTACCCATTTGTTACGAGAACGGTATGGATATTTTGTCATCACTTCGTCAAAATAATTCCACACACATATCTGACCATATTCATGAGTGGAGGAGATGACAAAGGCTTATTAAAGCTTTTATTCTGTACCAATTATTAGTATATTGGTTCACGAAATCCTTGTTGCCTCCCGTTGCCTGAGATGTGGCTATGGGTGGTGATGTTACTGAAGAGAAGGCTATCAGTCGGGCCCGGTATCTAGACTTGGTTTATTCCTAGTCCAAAAATCTGTATGACCTGATCCCTCAAGCTCCTCGCCCCATCGCTGACCTTACTACACCATTTGCAGAAACTCCTATTGATAGGGTTGTTGGTTCAATACAAACCTCAGTAGTAGCTAAGCCTTCCAAGCGACATAGTCCTTCCACTACTACTCCTTCTTCTCCTACAGTTTCCAACAATTTGAATTCTATTCAAAGTATGCAAACACCTAGTAATAAGAAGAAAGGTAAAGGGAAAACTAAGAAACCTGGAAACCAATAGGAGAATCCCAAGGCCACAGCCACAAAGAATGATAATAAAGGAAAGAGGAAGGCTAAGTATCCCTGCCTATTGTGTGGTGGTGACCACTTCATGAAGGAGTGCCCTCGTCGTGAAGAGATTAGTAATTTTTTTTAAAGTAACCCTACACTGGTAGTGCTTACTGACCCCTTTCCATCTCAACAACAATTGATAGATCATATGTCTAATAAAAGAACCTCTAATTCCATAGAATAATTCAGAATGATGTCCTCGAAAACTATTATCTTGAATACTCGTTGTCAGTCATATGACAAACCTACAAAAAAGAAGGACAAGGATCCTTCTTCCGAAAAAACTTCTTCCACTAGTTCTCCTTTGTCTTCGTCTAATGGTCCCCTCATGATCAAGAAACCTAATCTTGACCTGATTTTATTCCCACCCAAGACTACCCTCAATGAAGTATGTCTTTAATCCAAATGCTCGAACTGCACAATTCTACAACGTTGTTGAAGATTTGGCGCAAGAACCTTGCGAAATGTCGACCCTGGAGGTGCTCAAAAGTTGTCCCACCCAGTGCAAAAAAATTGTTAACAAGGGTCATTAGACCTAGATAACACCAATTAGATTCACTTTAATGTGGAGAACTATAATTCTGAAACCCCACCAGATCATGTTTCACATCATGACAAGAGTAGTTGGGAGAAAGTTCCATAGGAGCATACTGGATGAAGGAGCTTCCACCTCAGTATTATATGTGTCTTGTTGGAGAGCCATTGGTTCTCCCAAACTTCTGAAGTCACCCACAACCTTGAAATCTTTCGATGGACTGTTACCAGCCCTTTTGGTCGATCTTGGGGGAAATATTGTTTCCATTCAAGTGGAGGTAGTTGACGCCCCATTGGATTACAATCTTCTATTGGGGAGAAATTGGTTCTATGCTATGACGACTGTCACTTCGACAGTATTTCAAACTCTCCAATTCCCTCATTTGAGGAATATTATGACCATTGATCAACTCAATTTTTGTTCACCAAATTTTTATACCCCCACTACAAATAATATCGCTATGCTAGGTCAATCCCCTCCTCCTAATCAGTCGATTGGGGTATGTATACTGAAGGATTCAACCCTTATTGGAGAGTTTCCTTCAACCCATCCTAGTATGGAATTGGTGACTATAAACATGATTTCCATGACTGACCGCACTCCTAGAGGAAAAGAATTTGTTGAGACATCCTTTTTAGGCCCTTATGAAGCACTTTATGATGCTGTTCAATATACTTTCGATGACCATTCTAATGATCTTCATTTGGTGGCTTTGGATCCTTACCACCTGCCCTACTAGATAGAACCCTCTCTCCCCACTTTAGACTATCTCACAAATACTTTTCCATTAGATGAGTCCATTATGCAGAGCATTACTATGGATGAACCTGTATGGGAAGATCATCATCATAGATCCTCTTTCCTTCCCAATGCCAGTTCGGTAGACTTTGATCTTATATCTCTGATTAGAACTTATATCGTCAGCAATCCTCAAAGACATGTATTGTTGCAAGGTACTGATTCCGAAGGAAATCTTTGCAACATCACTCATAAAATCCCTATTGACATATCAGTCAAGCCTGAAAATGTTGAGCATATTCATGTAGGCCAGAACTGTTCAACAAAAGAAACTAAAAGTTATAGATCTCTATTCAAAGAATTCTATGGCATTTTTTCCTGGAGGTACGAATAAATTCCTAGGAATAATCCGACTATCATCGTACACGAGATTACAAATTATCCCATGGTAAGACCAGTTCGACAAAAATTACATCAATTCCATCCTAGGAAGGTTGTGGTTATCAAAGCCTAAGTGGAGAGACTTCTGAAAGTGGGGTTTATTTATCCCATACCACTGACAGAATGGATGTCGAATATTGTTCCTGTAGCTAAGAAGCAGGGTGCTATTAGGGTTTGTATCAATTTTCGAGACTTAAATAAGGCTTGTCCCAAGGAATATTCCCTACTCCACACATTAATCAAATCATTGATAACTATGTTGGGAGTGTCATATTTTCTTTTAGGGATGGATTTTTTGGTTACAATCAGATGGAGATTCTACCCATCGATCAGCATAAAATGAAATTCATTTTCATGTGGGGAACCTTTGCATATCGAAAGTTACCCTTTGGTCTAAAAAATGCCAGAGCTACATTCCAGCATGCCGTGTCCTATGCTTTTCACTATATCAAGCACATCATAGATTCATATCTTAACGATCTCCCTACTCATTCTCGACAACGGAAGGACCACCGAGGTAACCTTAGAGAAATTTTACTTAGGTGTCGTCATTATAATATTCGGCTTAATCCACACAAATGTGTTTTTTTGTTGAGACTGGACATCTTCTTGGATGTGTGGTATCCAAAGATGGAATCTGGATAGATCCTTTGAAAATTATTGTTATTTTTGCCTTGCCCACCTCGACAAATATCACTAAACTCCAAAGTTTCCAAGGGAAGGAAAATTTTCTTCATCGTTTCATATGCAATTTCACAGAAAAAATGCATGGTATATGTGTCTTCTTAAAAAGGACACTCCGTTCTTTTAAAATGACCAAGCCCAATGAGATTTTGATAATATGAAACATGCTCTGACCCATTCACGAGTGTTGCACCCCCTAGATTACTCAAAAGACTTTGTGTTGTACATTTTGGTCTCCACTACGACTATTGGTATGGTTCTAGTGCAAGAATATTCCAACGGCCAAGAACACGTGATCTATTACGTAAGCAAGAGTCTTCTTGAATCTGAAACCCATTACTCACATGTGGAGAAGTTGGATTTGGATACGGTCATTGCTGTGTATAAATTCTGTCACTACATATTACTTCACACCATAATTGTACTCACAGATCAAAACCCCATGTATTACATTCTGACTTGTCAGGTACTAGGGGGAAAGTATTCTCGTTGGATCACCATCTTATAGGAATTTGATCTTGAGTTCGCTAAGGCTACTTCGAAGAAGTCCTTGGTCTTTGCATAATTGATGTGTTACCTTCCTTGTGCTCTGATGGAATTTGATCCCAATGATTCATTTCCTAATGAATTATTGGTCCTTATCAGCACAACTGACCCTCAGCATGGATATTTTATCATTTATCTCCAAGCCCAAAGATTCCATCCTGACATGTCCCATGACGATTGTCATCGCATCCGTCACCACACAAAGTACTATCTCATTTTAAATGATACGTTGTATCGACGTGTTATTGATTCCATTCTTCAATGATGCCTTACATATGAAGAGTTTGAACAAGTTTTGAATGATTGACACTCTGGAGCATGTGGTGATCATGTTTCTAGAATGGCGACAGCTCAGAAAATCCTTCGTGCTGGGTATTTTTTTCCCTCAATCCTCAAAGATTGTCATGAGGCGGTTAATAAATTCCCACCCTGTCAACACTTTTATCCTAAAAAGTGCACCCACCTTGCTCCTTTACACCTGATCATTGTTGTTATCCCTTTCACCAAGTGGGGTATTGATTTTATGCATTGTAAGCCTACCTCAGCCAGGGGGCATGGTTACATCATAATATTCGTCGATTACTTTACAAAATGGGCTGAGGTGATGCCTACATATGCAGAGGATGGCAAGACTTCCACCCTCTTTTTATTTAACCATGTTATAGCTAGGTTTGGAGTCTCACAAGCCATAGTCACAGACCACGGATCTCATTTCCACATTCAGATGATGGCTGAGTTGAGTGCTAAGCTGGGTTTTCGCCATGAAAACTCAACTCTGTATTACCCATAGGATAATGGTCAGGTCGAGGCCATTAAATTTTTTTAAAAACTATGTTATGTAGGATGGTTAGAGATCACAAATATAACTAGACTTGACTCTCTTTTTTGCACTAGGGGCTTATAGGAATTCAGTTAAAACAACAATTGGTTTCATGCCCTTTCAACAGGTTTATGGACTAGAAGTTGTCAGCCCTATCGAGTGTCAAATCCCATCCCTTAAACTTGTAGTAGAACTTCTCCTGAACACTTCCATCGAAGAAGAATGGTTTTTGTACTTAACGAACCTTGATGAAAGTAGAAGAGATGTTTCCTTGGCTAACGAGGCACACAAAAAAAATGTTAAGGCTCAGTATGATAAGTCTGTTCAACCTCATGTCTTTAATGAAGGTGACATGGTTCTAACTTATGATGAGAGACATGAAAAATTAGGAAAGGCAAAGTTTGAATCTATGTGGTACGATCCCTTTATCAATAGTAAAGTATTAGAAAAAGTGACCTACGAGCTTGTATACTACAATGGGATACCTTTTAGGAAACCTCGTAATGGGTTGTACCTGAATAGGTACTATGCTTGAAATTATTTATGTATGGTACCTTGTATATATGTATATTGTTTTACTTTTTGGTGTGTTTTCGACTTTTTAATATTGTTTTGACTTTATTGTAAACACTATTTATACCATGTTTTGGTCATGTAGATCAAATGCCTTTTTATGGTTTTGTTGATGGTACTTTTTGTCATACCTTGAACCTCGCTTCAGCCACTTGGGTTTTGTATTCCTCAGCACATGATTTAGTTAGTTAAGGGGAAGCTTGTATTGGTCCAGCTACCAACAACATCGTCGAGTATCAGGCAGTGATAAGTTTGTTGACTGAGGTTGCATCTCAGGATATTCATGACTTGGTAGTATTCATGGACTCCCAGCTAGTGGTTTTTCATTTAAACCACATTTATACCATCAGAAACCCTATGTTTCTTCATCTCTTTCGAAGAGTTCCTTTGTTGGAGAGGTCATTTGAGTCAATCACTTATAGGAACATTCCTTGGTCTTACAACACAATTGCCAACTCATTGGCAAACTACATTTTAGACTGGTATATTTCCCATACATAACTGTTATAAATAAAACATGGTCCAT
>LPNX010243486.1:108850-139051 GCA_001517045.1 Pseudotsuga menziesii | reverse complement strand
GTGTTTTACAATATACCTAGCTACCCTCTGGAGCAAGTGGCTTAAATAGTCTGACACTCCAGCTATGTGTCTCTGGTACCTCCTAGGGAGGTCATCTATAGCAGCATCTGGAATGTCTAACGTCAATTGGTTGAGGTTTTCCTCCAACAAGGTTAACTTGTTGTCCCCTCTATGTACAAAGCGATCCCCAGATCGCATGTCCATTAGGGATGAATCCCCTGGTCGTGCCTCTCCCACATCTGAATGAAAAAATTAGGTCTTGTCATTAGTCATAAAAATTATAAAACATGAAAATACAAAAATAATCAACATCTTGAGCTTGTTTCTTACCAATATCATCCCACTAATCATCGGCCAGTAAAGGTAGATCTGGATCTCCTCGAAAGTCGGTCCCAACATAAGCATAATCCTCAATCATGAGGATCTGGTCACCCAACCAATGGAAGAAGGGGTTCTTGTACTTGACCTTGGCTCCAACACCTCCAGTGCAGGCCATGATCTCCACCCACCGCAACATGCGGGGGTCTCGAGCTCTCAGCTCATTAAAAACCACCTGTGGCCTTAGGATAGGTACCTACTCAAAAAAGAAACATGCCACGATAGTCCCATAACCAAACTGTTTGAGTTCCCCCTGCTGAAACTTCATTAGTTGATCCTTGAACACACAACATGTTGAAAATAATAGGTGCCATAGCCTCCAGGTCATACAACATGTGTTCCCGAGAATATTGGTGGTCCCCTTGGCTCCCTACAACCCTCTGCATAGTGGATAGTACTGTCTAAAGTGGAAAATCAATCACTTCCTTGATGGGGATCGGTTTCCCCGACATATTAGTGCCTGGGAAACAATGGCTAACTATGAGTTCTTGTGTAGTAATTTCTCCCCCTCAAGAGCCTGTCAATGAAATTGGCGCTCCACATCTGGATAATCCGGTAAGAAAATAAATATCTTCCACCTCCATGCTGAGGATAAGGGCCACCACCTAAAAATATTATTGTTTTGGGTTCCACATTTGCAAAATATACTCCACTAACTTTACATGAGATATCATACTGGAAGCATGGAAGAACTTGAAAAGGCCACAACCTTGTAGAGCAGCTATAGAAGCCGCATTTTCCCCCGCTCTTGCATCATCGTCCTCATGTTGTCTCTCTTTCCATACCACCATTTTGACCAAGATAACTTGCCAAAAACCATTAATGGAGTATTTAGACACATAATCAAGGATTTTTAAATGCTTCAAAATCATTATTTTGGATAGGACATCCATTTTTTGGGTGTGCTTCACGGCACCACTTCTATCTCCTGGAGACGGAGTAGTGCCACCACTTATGCATGCTTAAAAGCCACGATTTTCCACAGGCACCACTTTTCTTGCAAGGGAGAAGCACGTTACCCAGGAAACATTTTTTTCCTTTGGGTAAAAATCCATAAAAATGTTTGGAAAAAAAATTGCAACCATGAAAATGATGAAAAGGTGTTTAGCTCTTACTTGATACTGATGAATAGGAAAATGGACAGGTAATGGCTCTGAAATCTCCAACTGAAATCTGCACACAATTGCTCCAAGTAGCTCTCCAAAAACTTCGTAAATGGTAAATGAAATTTTTTTACTATTTCAATTGACTTTTATATGAGATTTTTTTAGGCTTTTTTTATTTTAATATTTTTTAATTATTTCATTAAAAAATGCCCTTTTCTATAGTTATAAAAGTCAAAAAAAAATTGGAAAGCTAATAGTCTTTTAAAAGGTTCTTGCAAGGGCGAAAGTGAATCGTATTGACTATGGTTAAGTTTATTTTTTACTTTTTCATACTTCCATAAAATGGAAAATGTCATGGAGCACTAATTTCGATGCTTCGATCGTGCTCTTTAATCCAAGTATCAAAGTTTCGAGTCATTTTCGCTTCTTTTCAAGCTCGTTAAACCTGCTCATCGTGAAAAGAAACCCTAATGGAGGCTTCTTTAAATTCTTTTCGGACTCCTTAAATGTGAAAAGATTGTCTAGCAAGATTTTCTTTTTCACGTTCGTAAACGTACTTAAAGAGTTGTCTTTCTGATGATAGTTTACCTCTTTTTCGATTCGGATTGACTAGTTACGAAAAAAGGAGAGCTCCAACCAATCATGACAAGAAGAGTTCTCTTTGGTATTCTTTTATACTTTTTCAGGCCCTAGAGACTAAATTATAAGAAAAAGGTCCCTTTGGAGTCTTCTATTTTTTTCATTCAGACTCTCTAATCATCAACGATGTCGGCTTAAATTTCAATGGACTCGTTAAACTAAACACCGAGAGACCCTCTTTTGGGAACAAACCCCTCCTTTCTCAGGTTCGTCAAAATATATGAGAATGGACTTATCTCTGGATAAGCTACAACAAGTGTATGTTACCCTCTTTGAACTCATAAAAACAAAAGGAGGGATTCATCAATCATGATGGTGAAATTAAGGAAAGGGAACTATTTCATTTTGCAAATAAATGGCTGTTACTAGTCACCTTTGAACATGGCACTTGTCTACATTTCATTCAGTCAATTGGGTATTCAACTTGCTTCCAAGTCGATCCACTTTCATGAGTCATGTCTCTCCTTTGATTTTTTCAAAGAATGCATCATCTATCGTCGCATTATGTATTGGTATCCGTATGGTCTAAGTCAATGCTGCCAAGTCTTTGGTGGTGCCGCCCAATGTTCAAAGGAAAATTGAAAGCTTACCTTTGCAATCAAAACAATCTTTATGTCAGTAACTTTTGAGTCAGTCCTATGGTTACATCATACTCAAAATTCCATAACTTTGTTCTAAGTTTCGTGTCATCCATGTGGGATTCATCATGGCCCTCCTTCGACGATACTATTCCCGTCGAAATTAGATCATCATCCAGGAATTAGTCTTATAAAAAAAAGATAGTACCTTGAGATCTGTATGCATTAATGAAAAATTGTCTCGCTATTGACATAGGTTCACATAATTGACCTTTGAACAAAATATTCAACTCAGTTTTCAACATCAAATCATCTATTCACACTCAGGAGACTATACTAGGGTAGATTGGGAATCATTGACATCAATGATGATCTCCCTCGCACTTGTTAACACTTCTCATCATTGATCGATAATCAAGTGGTTTCTAACATGTTCAACATCAAGACATTGTAATCACATGAATAGAATCATACTTTGTGTAAGACGAGACGAGGACCCTGGGTATTTGTTAAGTGCTTATTGCTTTCCCTAGGTTGCGATGGAGTTATTTGTATAAGTCCTAGCATGGATCCATATTTGTATGGTCCTGGATGTGCTCAAAATTTGCATCCATTTGACATAGATCTATATTGTATGTCTGGTAGCTATATCCAAGTTTGAGTCTTCTTCACATGGATCTACGTTATATTCTAGTAGCCATGTTTATTCATTTCCCTCATGGATCTACCTTATATTGGTTCGCATCCATGATGAGGAATCATTTGGTTATGAGTCAAAAAGTATTGATGTATTGCAAAATCCTGGTTGATGATGATCTTCAATCAAGTGATTTCTTTTCCTAGAACTGATAACTTGCTCTTTCAAAGCTCTCAACTAGTGTATCCCTCTCACCTCATGCTTTAGGGGGGATTTGGTTACACATAAATCTGTTCACCATCATGTGTTGAGTCCCAAAAGATCAGAAGTTGCCCTCAAATCCCAAATTGTGAAGTTGGACAGTGGCCCCAACTCCTATTTCCATATTTGAGTCCAGCACCATCATTTCCCTTAATGAAAAATGGATTACCCTCTTCAGTAACACCCATTGTCTCTTGACAATAAGCGGTGCCACCACTTCTACCCCTTGATCAAAGAGCGGTTCCACCTGGGTAACACCATGTCTACATGGAGGAGAAGTGGTGTCAAGTTAAAAAGTGAAAAAGAGAATATTCACAAAGCTTCTTGAAGGAGGACTTCATGGAACCCTCATCCCTACTCCTGTGGATCACTTGGAATCAAAATCCCCCCTAGTAGGATCTCCCTTCCACATCACCCACCATTTTCTCAATTATACCTATCCTCCCAAGGCCTATAAAACCTGGATCATACCCCATGGTTGAGAGAGAGAAAAGTTATGCTGTTGCATTGAGATTCTGGCCAAATCTAGGGTGAGACTAGGAGGAGCAAGTTGAAGCTTTTGAGGACAAGGCATGGCATGTGAAGGAGCATCACAACACTAAGGCAATGGTTGTAAGTTTTCTCCTTCATTATTATTGCAAAGTTGGTTCCTTTCCCATAAAATGTGTTATGTTTAAATCATTCATTTTATTATTGGATTCCTTACTCACTAGTATAGAACTATAGATTATGTTCTTGTACCTTTGATATTTCTTATCTATTTGATGTGTTTGTACAGGTACATCTGTGTAGATTCATCACCATAGGAGACACTTACATCATACTGTAGAACAGCCAAAGAATTCATTCTAGATATCTAAGAGGTCTGGGGGAAGGATTCCATCCTTGTTGTTTACCCATTTGTTCTAGATCTGAACCATTCATGCCTAGAGGAACAAATCTTATCCACAAGAGGTGCATTTTTCCTAGCAACACTAACCTTGCGAGATTTCTAAGTGATTTTGAAGGATTGGTAACAAAATCATAGCGCTTGTCCACATTAGATTATGTGCTGAAATCTATGCCCGTTAGATGGTGGGGTACACATAAGTGGTCTATATATGAATGGCCACAATTCACAAGAGTGTTGGAAGTTAGATTTGGTGAAGAAGTAACAGTTTTGCATCAGAAGTATACAGGGATGTCAAACCCTATCGACCACCTTAATCTATATCACACAAAATTTGCAAAATACCCGCGACAGGAATGGGTCCATCATTTTTCACACATTGGAAATGACACCCAGGAGTTGGTATACATACATGGAGTTGTGAAAAGGAACTCAATATTCGGACGAGGTGGTTAAAAAATTTGTGCACACCTTTGCATTACTGATGAGGAGTTGACAGTTGATGTTGCGCTTCAAACAATAAAAGAGAAGATATACACTGAAATCCCTATCGAAGTGTCAAATTAGCACCAGTGTAGCACAACCATCCAGCAATGGATGGCTTGTTACAATTTGGCTATAGACCCATATGATGATCCTACCACCATTAATATACAAGAATCAAGGAAGTGGTATTTTGAGCGAATAGTTCCTCAAGCCGCTAAAAATCAAGAAAGTTAACATTGGTTCACCGGAAAAGCTGAAGTCCACCAATATAGGAGATTATTGGGATAATGAGACAATCGCAAAGATCACAGACTTCCTGCATGAATTCTAGGATCTGTTCCCTACCAACTTCTCAGAGATGAAGGGAATAGTAGGAGATATGGGGGAGATGAAAATACCACTGAAACCAAATGCAAAAACAGTTAAGCAACGACCTTATAGGTTGAATCCAAGGTATAAAAAGAAGGTGAAAGCTAAGTTAGACCACATGCTTGATGCATGAATCATTGAACCTATATAAGAATCAGAATGGATCATTCCTATAGTGATTCAATATAAGAAGACAAGAGGTGAAGTTAGAATCTGTGTCGACCTGAGGAAGTTGAACGATGCATGCTTGCATGATCCATTCCCAACACCAATCACAGATGAAGTAATTGAAAGCACCACAGGATAGGAGATGTATTCATTCATCGATGTATTTTATGGATATCACTAGGTCATAATAGCGAAGGAGGATTGACACAAAAAGAACTTCATCATAGACTGGGTGTTTAGTATATAGTTGTCATTGATGTCAAAGGTGTTCACGAATGACAAAGGAATAACCAGTGGATATGGTGGCAGACTGAAGGTTGCAAGTATCCAGAATAACAAAGGAATAACCCTGTTACAGGTTGTAGGTTGCAAGGTGAATGACATATGAATAACCCTATAGAAAGTTGAACAAGTAAATATCGATCATCCAATGTTGTTGTTGAAAGAACTTTTGCAGAGGATTTCAGCAAAGAAATCATGCAAATACGCAAAGTCATGGTGACATCCGATTTCAATTTGAAATTGACGGTCAGGAGGAATCCCGCATGAGATCCAATGGTTGAGGATCAATTCCACAAAAGATAGGTGGGAGGCTGAAATTCCACAAAAGATCAAGATTGGACAGCTTATAATAGTCCCGCACTAGATCTGACGGTTAAGGATTAAATCTGAAAGTTAGGAATAAAATCTGAAGTTCCGCAAAAGATCAAGATCGAATAGCTGAGATTAGTTCCACCAAAAGAGATCAACAATGTGGAAGAAAATTTGGAAAGGGAATTACGTTTAAATATTCTATGAACCTGCAATCCACATCCCGCAATCTGGTAATCAATGGTTAGGAAAACACCCGCAAAATATCAACGATGCGGAATTGTTGTTGCAGAAAGTCTAGATACGATTTTGGAAAATGTTACATCCCACATCCAGCAATCTGGAGAGATCATATGACTAATTTAGATCCTCTAAAACAGATCAATGGTTCAAAAAAATAAGTGCAGAAAGAAGTCTACAGAAATTCGAGATACAATTTTTGGAAATGTTACATCCCGCAAATCTGAAGATTGACGCTCATGGAGAATTCTGATGAAGATCAACAGTGGGGAATTGTTGATATAGAAACTTGGTGTGGAAATACGATTTCAAGAGGAAATATGTAGAGTAGATCAATGATTCGGAGAGATTCAAACATAAAATCAATGATCCAGATTGTATCTGGAGAAGAAGATTATGGAAGCACTAGAAAACGATAAATAGGGCTGCAGAAATAAATGATGAGCTGTGAGAAGAATGAAATGGTGCATTTGATGAAACTTAACGATGAAATGATATGATGGTTGAACAGGTAGATGATGAATAGGCATTTCTGTAAGTAAACAGTCATGATCCAAAATGAAAGAACACATCTATGGAGAGATGCGTTGGTAGGTAATAGGTAAAAGGTATTTATTGAATGAATGTCTAAAGAATAAAACGTCTGTAATGTCCCCAAACCTCTGACCAGTGAAGAGGACGCTACTATACATCAAATCATCCGAGCATCTAGCCCAACGAATATGAACATACATATATGTAATGCTGAAGCATCATACATAAAACATCAAACATATTCCGAGGCATAATCGTTCATATACACAACGGAATCAAAATATATCAATCAACACTCATGCATATATAGATCAGCATTTAATAGGTATATCATCATTCATCAATGGTAAATATAATTGCAGGCACAAGTTAGGCAAGAGTAATTGTCTTACACAGAAATTGTCCCGCAGCCAGCTATGTCGTTGCAACGTTCCACCCAATCATAGGCCCGCGTGCTCCTCAACATCTCAGCAACGCTGCCACCCTGAGTCGGGCATGATTCCCCAAGGAATAAGGAACAAACAGGCTTACACATAGCCAATTATAACAACACCACAAGGGTACATAGTTCAGCCAAGCCAACACAATTGGGTTTATCAAGCGAACAACAAATCAGCCAAGCCAACCAAGTTGGGTTTATTAGGCCATCCAGGGGCTGGGAAAGGCTAAATGCTAAGCTAGTGAGCTCATTGAAGAGCTGCAGACACCAACACCAGATTGATCCTGGCTTCTAGAAGACCCACACACACCCAACATAAGGAAATTAGTCCCTTCTCTGCAATGCAGTCCCTCGGACCCTGATCTCCCTTCCAGTGCTATTCAGGGGTTGTGGAGAAGAAACCCAGCTTAGTTGCTCTGTCTGTGTGATTCTCACCCCACCAGGTTTATCATGCACCTTAGGCCCTCATTCACCACTCCAATGCAATCCCAAGACAAAACCATTGCATGCAAGTAGCCAACAGCTATTGAAGCTTTTACAGGGGAAAAACAGAATTCATCAATCATGGCAAATAACAGCCCAAGGGAAACCCTACCCATAGCACACGATCCTTCATGCAGTCACTGGAGAAATTTACACAGAACAAAAAATGGGAAAAAGGAAAATACTCCCAATCTCTGAGTGAGGGAAAAGAATGCAACCCACAGAACTATTGATGCAATCACAATCATGACTTAACGATGGAAAATAGAACAATGCGTAGTTTGAAATTGGTGGGAAGCAGATACCAAAAATCTGCGCGAACATGAGGGATGAACACCACATACTAGCAATTTGCAAGAAAGAAGGAAAATGAAACCCCAAACAATGAATTGGGGATCTTTTAACTCAGTCCACGTGAAGAAACTAAAAAGACTCACGATCTGGTTAGTGGGCAGACCATCCGCATTTCGTAGAGAGTGAGGCATGGGCGTGGTATTTTTCTTTATGCTAGCAAATAGCTTCCCCAACTAACAATGGAAAACCAAGGTGTGGTGCGCAAAAGAGAGTGGTGACACATGGCTCTTCCCCCATGACTCAATGTTCAACATCCCCCCTTCCTTATCCTTAGGAATCATGCCCCTTCTCAATTTTGTTGCAGTGAACATAACTGGTTGGTTTATTTAATTAAAATGCACATTTACATGATGTCACAATTTAATATATGTTGTATGTCCCGATATACCATCGGTGACCATTCCAATACGAAACATAACATAACTGAATCGATGGTGGGGCCTTTGCCCTTAGCTCCACACCATGATTATTTACAATATATGTATCATGTATATTTAATGCAAGCATGGTTAAAACCATGGTATTACATTCCCCTCCCCCTTCAATAGCACTGTCCGTAGTGCTTTACAAAATTTGAACAAAATGTTGTACTGGTACCGCCTCAGTGTTCCACAGAATTGAACAAAAATGGATGTGCCAATCGCATGGCATCCTCTAGCTCCCACGTAGCCTCTTCAGGTCCATAGTGCTCCCATTGCACCTTTACCTTCCCTATGGATTGGTTCCGGAGCATTGTGACCTTCCTGTCGAGGATGCGCATTGGCTCAATTTGGAACTCTCCCTGGGGTTCCACCTAAATCACATCCCAATTTATCACATGGTTAGGATCATCTACATATTTCTTAAGCAAAGAAACATGAAAAACATTATGAGCTCTAGTACTAGCAGGCAATGCAAGTCTATATGAAACTGGCCCTATTCTATCAAGCACTTCAAACAGCCCACAGTATCTAGGTGATAGCTTGGCACAACTTCCAAGCTTCAAGGAACTTTTCTTTACTTTCACTCTGAGGTAAACATGATCCCCAACACTGAACTCTCTATTCATCCTATGCTTTTCTACATAGTTTTTTTGTCTATCCTGTGCTGCCTTCAGATTATGCCTAATCTTTATAACCTCTTGCTCCATTTCCTTGAGCAATTCTGGTCTAACCACAACTCTGTTCACTGGGTTATCCCAAGTCACTTGTGTCCTACACCTTCTTCCATACAAAGCTTCATATGGACTCATCCCCAAGGATGCCTGTTGTCCATTGTTGTAATCAAACTCTACCAAGTGTAAGTAATCTTCCCACTTGGTTGGTTTGTCCATCACATACATGCGAAGCATATCTTCAAGCACCTGATTAACTCTTTCTATCTACCCATCTGTCTGAGGATGGTAGGTAGTGCTGAAGTTTAGCTTTGTACCCAAATCTGCAAAAAACCTTTCCAAAAATTGGAAGTGAACTTGACATCTCTGTCAGAAACTATTTCCTTCGGCAATCCATGCAATTTGAAAATCTCCTTCATGAAGATCTTTGCAATGTCATCATTCTTATGCATATAATTCATTGGTATAAAATGTGTTGCTTTTGTCAACTTGTCTACCACAACCATGATGGAATCATGTTGTATCCAAGTCATCGGAAATCCTACAGTAAAATCCATGGAAGTAACTTCCCATTTCCATTCCAGAACTGGCAAAGGATGCAATAAACCTGCTGGGTGTTGATGCTCAACCTTTACCTGTTGACATTTCATGCACCTTGAAATGTATTCAGCCATGTCCTTTCTCATTCCTGGCCAAAAGTACTGCTTCCTAGCTGTAGCAATTGTCTTCTGATATCCTGGGTGACCAAAATACGGAGCTTGATGGATTTCTTCCATAACAACTCTCCTCAAATATGCTACATTCAGAATATAAATTCTGCCTTTATAAGTAAGAATTCCATCTTCTTCCAATTTATATCCTTAATACTTCTTCTCAATACTTTGCTGCTGCAATTTGTCTTTTACCTGCTCATACAATTCATCTCTGGCAACGTGATTAACAATCTGCTACCTCAAATCTGATTGGAAAATACTAAGAGATGCCACATGCATTTCCTATACCTTCCTGCTAAGTGCATCAGCCACCTTATTCTCTTTCCCCTTGATGTGCTTGATTTCAAAATCAAAGTCACACAAAAATTCCAGCCATCTCACTTTCCTAGCATTTAGAGTAGGCTGATCAAATAGATACTTCAGACCACAATGGTTTGTCCTGAGTTCAAATCTTCTACCCATCAAGTAGTGCCTCCACATCTTGAGAGCATGTACTATGGCTGCAAGCTTGAGATCATGAGTGGTATATTTCTTCTCATGCTCCTTCAGCTTTATTGACTCATAACATATCTCGTGGTTGTCCTGCATAAGGACTCCTCCAAGCCCTTGTCTGCATGCATTGGTACACACCACAAAATCTATCTCTAGATCTGCAACTTTCAATATTGGTGCACTGGTGAGAAGATTCTTCAACAGTTGGAAGCTTTCTTCACACTTTGAAGTCCATTCGAACTTTGTCCCCTTCTTTTGCAAAGAAGTGATGGCATGTGCAACCTTGGAAAATCCTTCAATGAATCTCATGTAGTATCCTACGAGTCCCATAAAACATCTTAAATCCGTCACATTTCTTGGAGTAGGCCAATTCAAAATGGCTTCAATCTTTTCAGGGTCCATAGATATACGCTATCCTGAGATAATGTGACCCAAGTACTGAATTCTATCCTTGTAGAAGTCACACTTTCTCAGTTTTGCATACAACTGATGTTCCCTGAGCACTTGCAATGTCAATCTCAAATGCCCTTCATGCTCCTCCTCATTCTTGGAATAAAAAATAATGTCATCAAGGAAAACAAGAACAAACTTGTCCAAATACTTATTGAAGACACCGTTCATAAGGCACATAAATGTAGCTGGTGTATTTGTGAGACCGAATGGTACTACTACAAACTCATAATGTGCATACCTTGTCTTGAAGGTTGTCTTATGAATGTCTTCATCCTTGATCCTCACCTGATGGTAACCAAACCTCAAGTCAATCTTGGAAAATACCTTCGCTCATCTCATTTGATCAAAGAGGTCGTCAATCCTAGGCAAAGGATATGTATTCTTCATAATGACCTTGTTCAACTGTCTATAATCAATACATAACCTGAGTGTAACATCTTTATTCTTTACAAACAAAACTGGTTCTCCCCAAGGAGACACACTCGGTCGGACATACTTCTTTTCCAACAACTCTTGCAGTTGCATCTTCAACTCTAGCATCTCCGGTGTACTCATCCTGCAAGGTGTCTTGGACACTAGTGCTACTCCTAGCACAAGTTCAATGGTGAGATCAATGTCCCGCTTTGGAGGAAGTCCTAGAATCTCATCAGGAAACACATCCATGAATTCCTGTAACACCTGATAGTCCTCCAACCTAGGAGTTTCATCTCCTGTTGGTTCCAGAATATGAGCTGCATACAACTGGCAACCTTTCCTATAGAATTTCTTCCATGCATTGCTGAAACCTGTCTTACTAAAGTTACCTTCGGAATACCTTTCACAACTACCAGGTTTCCTTCTTCATCCATGCATTCAAAAGTATTATTATAACAGTCAATATTCACTCGGTGAGCTTCTAACCAATCCATTCCAATTAGAACATCATAGGAACCAAGTGGTAGAATATTTAGATCTACACAAGTGTTCAATCCATTCATGACCAATGGACATTTCTCTATCACTTCTCTGACCTTTCTCTTAGTCCCAGTGGCTAGTTGAACTAGCGAAGATTTTCCATGCTTTACCTTCTTAAAAGCACAAATCTCCACTACTCTAGGATTAATGTAACTGTGAGTAGAACCAAGGTCAATCAAAATAGAAACAGATTGTTCAACAATCTTACCTACAACTTCAACCAAAGTTGACTGATGATCTGCCTAGCAATCCTCTAGTGTTGCATAAATTCTAGGGACTGCTCTTGCTACTTGACCCACTGTTTCTGCTACCTAAATGTTATAGGATAGCCTTGCACTTTCATTCTCAAGTGGACAATATCTGCACAAGTGGGGTCCTTCACATTTCCAACATTTGAGTGGACCTTTATTCTGATGTGGCTCTTTAGGCTTTCCACCTGTCACTCCAACTGGATTACTCACAGCTTGGAATGGTTGCTTCTGCTGATTCCTGAATCTAGAAGGTTTGAAACCTTTCCTTCTTTGGTCAAACTTCTCATTCTTCTTGTCCTTCCATGCCTTATGGTAATCAGGTAACCTTTGCTTTGCTCATATCAATACTTATCCTTTCTTATTGCTTCTTCAAGAATTCTTGGTTCATAAAACTCAATTCTATCTCTGTAAGCTTGAGGCAATCCGCTCAAAAACCATTGGATCTTCACTTTTTCATCTCTGATTTATAGGACATACCTCAACAATTCCAAAAACTTATTTGCATATTCAACCATGGTCTGTTGTCCCAATCTCAGCTCATGGAACTCCTTGATCTTGTCATCATAATACCTGTCAGAAAGGTATTTCTGCCTGAAATACTTCTTGAACTATTTCCACTTCAGTTTCCTTTCACTGATATTCTTTACTTTCTTGAAGTGTTCCCACCAAATGGATGCTCGTCCATTCAGATTGAATATGGAAACTCTTGCCTTCATGTTTCCTAAATAATCCTATACTTGAAAGTACTTCTTTGTCCCAAGAAACCAAGCTTCAGCTTCTTGTCGTGTCTTTATCTCACCATCAAATGTAGGAGGTTTAGCTTTCCTAAATTCCTCTCGAGAGTGATCCCTCTAGTGCCTCCTTCTTTTCCTTTTATGAGAAGATGAGCTTGTATCTCCACTGGATTCTACAGAGTCAAATGATCCACTAGAAGTCCTTCTCCTTCTCTTGGTGCTGCTCTTACTACCTTCTCTCTCAGAGTCTATCTTTTTCTGCAAGTCTGTCAAACTCTGCAATATGGAAGCATTCAACTGATGCTACTCTTCCTGGGATTTTACCAAGCTTCTCATGGTGGCTACAACCTCGGATGGTGTCCCCTAGAATATCCTTCCATTAGAATCTATGTCATCATTTCCATTACGGATATTTTCTCCCATGGCATCTTCTACTCGCTCAAAAGAATCTCGAGCATCATACCCATCATGTGTTCTCATGACTGAATCTTCACTATCACTGCACTGCATCTTCATGGCCCATTCAGGCCCATCCTGCAACCAAAGATCTGATACCACACTGTAACGTCCCCGACCCTCCGACCAGCAAAGAGGACGCTACTATACATCTAATCATCCAGGCATCTAGCCCAACAAACATGAACATACACATAAGTAATGCTGAAGCGTGATACTTAAAACATCAAACATATTACAAGGCATAATCATTCATATACACAACAGAAGCAAAATATATCAATCAACAATCATGCATATACATATCAGCATTTAATATGTATATCATCTTTCATCAATGTTAAATATAATTGTAGACACAAGTCAGGCAAGAGTACTTATCTTATAGAGAACTTGTCCCACAACCAACTAATCGCTGCAACGTTCCACCCAATCATAGGCCCGAAAGCTCCTCAATCTCTCAGCAACACTGCCACCCCCAAGCCGAGCATGATTCCCCAAGGAATAAGGAACTAACAAGCTTACACATAGCCAAGGATAACAACACCACAAGGGTACATAGTTCATCCAATCCAACACAGTTGGGTTTATCAAGCGAACAACAGATTGGCCAAGCCAACCAAGTTGGGTTTATCAGGCCATAGAGGAGCTGGGAAAGGCTAACTGCTAAGCTGGTGAGCTCATTGAAGAGCTGCAGACACCAACACCAGAGCCAACCTATCTTCTAGAACACCCACACACACCCAACACAAGGAAATCAGTCCCTTCTCTACAATGCAGTCCCTCAAAACCTGATCTCCCTTCCAGTACTATTCAAGGGTTATGGAGAAGAAAGCCAGCTCAATAGCTCTGTCTGTGTGGTTCTCACCCAACCAAGTTTATCAAGCACCTCAGGCCCTCATTCACCACTCCAATGCAGTTCGAAGACAAAACCACTGCATGCAAGCAGCCAACAGCTATTGAAGTTTTTACAGGGGAAAAACACAGTTAATCAATTATGGCAAATAACAGCCCACGGGCAATCCTGCCCATAGCACATGATCCTTCATGCAGTTGCTAGAGAAATTTACATAGACTAGAAAATGGGAAAAAGGAACATACTCCCAATCTCTGCATGAGGGGCAAGGATGCAAACCATAGAACTATTGATGCAATCACATCCACAACTTAATGATGGAAAACAGAACAATGCGCAGTCTCAAATTGGTGGGAAGAAAATACCAAAAATCTGCGCAATCATGAGCGATGAACACCACAGACTAGAAATCCGTGAGAAAGAAGGAAGGTGAACCCCCAAACAATTAATTAGGGATATTTTAACTCATTCCATGTGAAGAAACTGAACAGACTCATAATTTGGTTAGTGGGAAGACCATCCGCATGTCGTGGAGAGTGAGAGCAGGCGTGGGCGTGGTAGTGGTCTTTCTACCAGCAAATCTCTGCCCCAACTAACAATGGAAAAATAAGGTGGTGGTGAGAAAAAGAGAGTGGTGACACATGGCTCTTCCCCCATGACTCAATGTTCAACGTCCCCCCTTCCTTATCCTTAGGAATCATGCCCCTTCTCAATTTAGTTGCAGTGAACATAGCTGGTTAGGTTACTTAATTAAAATGCACATTTACATGATGTCAAAATTTAATATATGTCATATGTCCTGATATACCATCGATGACCATTCCAATCTGAAACATAACATAACTAAATCGATGGTGGGTCCTTTTCCCTTAGCTCTGCACCATGATTATTTACAATATATGTATCATGTATATTTAATGCAAGCGGGGTTAAAACCAGGAAAATGGGAAAAAGGAACATACTCCCAATCTCTCCATGAGGGACAAGGATGGAACCCACAGAACTATTGATGCAATCACATCCACGACTTAACGATGGAAAATAGAACAATGTGCAGTCTGAAATTGGTGGGAAGCAGATACCAAAACTCTGTGTGAACATGAGGGATGAACACCACAAACTAGCAATCTGTGAGAAAGAAGGAAGGAAAACCCCCAAACAATGAATTGGAGATATTTTAACTTAGTCCATGTGAAGAAACTGAACAGACTCATAATCTGGTTAGTGGGCAGACCATCTGCACGTCATGGAGAGTGAGAGCAGGTGTGGGCGTGGTAGTGCTCTTTCTGCCAGCAAATTGCTGCCCCAACTGACAATGGAAAACTAAGGTGGTGGTGAGAAAAAGAGAGTGGTGACACATGGCTCTTCCCCCATGACTCAATGTTCACCATCCCCCCTTCCTTATCCTTAGGAATCATAGCCCTTCTCAATTTAGTTGCAGTGAACATAGCTGGTTGGGTTATTTAATTAAAATGCACATTTACATGATGTCACAATTTAATATATGTCGTATGTCCCGATATACCATCGGTGACCATTCCAATCCGAAACATAACATAACTAAATCGATGGTGGGGCCTTTTCCCTTATCTCCACACCATGATTATTTACAATATATGTATCATGTATATTTAATGCAAGTGGGGTTAAAACCGGGGTATTACAGCGTCTCTATTAGTAAGTCTAATAGAGTCCAAAGTGGATAGTTTTTCAACTGTTCGAAGAGACTGAGAACATCAGTCTAGGGTGGAAGGGTGGTTCTAGGGCAGGCCACAGGTCTGCAAGGGGTCGAAGCCTCCTTCCAATCATAGCTAGAGAACAGGGTGTCATATCATCCTTATATGTTGTAGCAGGCATAAAATCTTATGGGTGTTGTAGCATCCTAGTATGTAGTTGCAGGAAAAACCTAGGGTGTGTTTTTCATCCTTTTTGTTGCAGCAGATAAACAATTTTGTAAATTCATCTTATTAATGAATTTGTGTTGGTGGTTTTCTCTTTTGAGGTTTCCACAATAAAATATGTGTCTTAATTGTTGATTTTGTTTAATTTAAAGTAAAAATTGACAATACTGATTCAAACCCCCCTTCTCAGTATTGTGGGATAAACCAACAATCGGTATAAGAGTGGGTTCCTTCACAAATAGCTTAACCACTGGAAGGAATATCCCATACAATAATTACAATGGATCAACAAGAAGGTCTAGCCTCTAACAAACCTCCACTATTTATCGGAGAAAATTATGCTTACTGGAGTGTAAGAATGAGGTGTCATATGATGTCCCTAGGATGGAAGGTTTTGACAACAACTAAAAAGGACCTTAAGATAGGAAACAAATGCCCTACAGACACAGTTGAACTAGTTGAATATGAAGGTAATTCCAAAGCTCTAAATGCAATCTTAAGTGGTCTAGCAAACTCGGTATTTACTAAAGTTATGCAATGCACATCTACCAAACAAGCTTGGGACAAGTTGAGAATTATCTATGAAGGAGAATCTAAGGTTAAAGAATCCAAATTCCAAACATATAAAGGACAGTTTGAAAGTATTAAAATAAAAGAAGAAGAAAACATTGGTGAATACCTTCTCCGTGTAGACGAAGTTGTTAATGTGATCAGAGGGCTTGGAGGAAAATTAAAAGAAAATAAAGTAGTAAGAAAAGTACTAAGACAATTACCAATGAGATATGACCCTAAGGTATCCACCTTAGAAGAACGAGATGATCTTAAAAAGGTAACAATGGATAGCTGAGTTACATGGAATTCTCACTGCGTATGAGATGAGAACGAGACAAAATGGATCCTCAAGAAAAGAAGCAGCTTTAAAAGCCTCCTTAAAAAATGAATCAGAAAACCCAAATCATTAGGAATCCCTTTTCATTAATAAAATTAAGAGAGGGACTGGAAAATACAAGGGGAAGTTACCTTTATATTGTTTTAATTGTGGAAGGATTGGTCATTTTTCCTCTAAATGCACCTATAGTGAACAAGATGAGAATGAAGAAAAGGAAACTTCGAAATTCAGAAAGGGTAAAACAGGAAACAAGAAAACATTCTATGGGAAAAAGAAAATTTTTTACACCATGGAAGACAGTGAAGATTCAGATGGACGTGAATTTGAAGAATCTAAAGTTTTATTTATGGGTCTAGATACTCAATCCTCAAGTAGTGACTCATATGTGGAAAGATTAGTAGACCTAAGAGATGAACTTGTAAGCACCCTTGAAGAACTTGAGAAATGTAGGAAAAAGAACAGATAGTCAAATCTTATCATCAGTTAGTGGAAGCTCAACTTCTAGATGCCAAAAAGGTTGAGGAGGACCTAAGCCTACAACTCAAAAGAAGAATACAAGAGTCTGAAAATCTTGCAGAAGAAATCATGCAATTCAAGAGAAAGCTTGGTGAAAGATCTATCAAATCAAAGTTTGAGAATAGCTCAAGGACCCTAGATGACATTCTGAGTAGCCAAATACCATCAGGCGATAGGTCGGGTTTGGCGTTCGTTAAAGAAAAGAATCCATAGAGTTTTCCTATCACAAATCAAGAAGGAAGTATGAAAAGCTATGCTAAAGTACTGAAGACTCCAACTAAGAAGGAGAGAATAAAGAAATCCAGCTTAATTTGTCAAGATAAAAATAAAAATAATCTAGCACCCAATAGACCAAATAGATATCTACAGATATTTTTAGGTCACTTCTTTGTTTGTAATAATTTTGGTCATAAAGTATTAAATTGTAGAATTGAAAGAAAGGTTTCTAAATACAAGAAGAAGTCATCAAGTAATGGGTCGAAGGGAAATAAGAATATTTTTCATTACTTCAAAAATATGACATAGAATGTTATAAATGTAATAACCATGGACATATGGCAAGAGATTGTAAACCGAAGACTCATACAAGGAATATTGTTGCAATTAAACCTCAGAACACCAAACAAAAGAAGTATTGGAAAGAGAACGAAGAAATAGAAAGTTCCATGATTGCTTTATGTGCAACTGAAAGCCCAACATTATGGCACTTGGACAATGGTTGTTCAAAATATATGACCGGTGACTCAAGCAAATTCATAACACTAAAAGATAATAAGGGAAAAGTCACTTTTGGAGACAGTCTGTCTTCCAAAATAATCGGCATAGGAACAATTGTTGTCAATAGCAAGATCAAAGAAGAAAATGTTTTTCTAGTTGAATGTTCTCAGTGTAAGTCAAACATGTGACTAAGGGCACATTTGCATCTTTGACTCAGAAAAATGTGAAATCAAGAATAATAAATCAAGAAAGGTCATTGGCATTGCTATGAGAAATACAAACAATGTATACATCTTGGAGAATGAAAACCAAAGCTACTTAAGTATGGTAGATGAAAGTTGGTTATCGCACAGAAGGTTGGGACACTTAAGTTTTGACAATCTTTCCAAAACAAGCAAAAAGGAAGCTGTAAGAGATCTACCAAAAATTTTAGTTCCTCTAAATTCTGTATGTAAACATTGTCAACATGGGAAGAAAACCAGAGCCAGTTTTAAAATAAAAGAACATATGACCTCACACCCTCTGGAAATAATACAAACAAACCTTTGTGAAGCAACCAGAACTAATATATTGCAAGGATATCACTATTTCATGTTTCTCATTGATGATTGCACAAGAATGACATGGGCGGCATTCCTCAAAGAAAAATCATAAGCTTTTGAAAAAATTAAAATCTTCAAGGAAATGGCGGAAAATGAGTCTTGTATGAAAATCAAATGTCTTAGATCAGATAAAATCAAATTAATTCAATGAGTTATGTGAAGGTCATGGAATTAAGAGACAATTTTTAGCTGCAAAAACTCCTCAACAGAATAGGATTGTTGAAAGGAAAAACAAAATAGTCCAAGAAGCTGCCAGAACTATGCTCAATGAAGCAAAACTATCAGATTCATTTTGGAGAGATTTTGTATACACAACTCTCTACATACTTAACAAATGACAACTCGGAGTGAATAAGGATAAGACCCTCTACGAATTGTGGTATGGAAGACCAGCCTCAGTCAAATATTTGAAAGTGTTTGGCAGTAACTGTTACATCAAAAGAAATGAGGATGACCTTGGAAAGTTCGACTCCATGAATGATGAAGGAATATTTTTAGGATACTTATCCACCAAAAAGGCATATAGGTGTTATAATAAAAGGTTACATAAAATTTTGGAAAGTGCTGATGTGAAAGTAGATGATATAAAACCAAGGAAAGAGAAAAATCTTGACAGCATTGAAAATACATATGATGATAAAATAAAAGACTTGCAAAAGGATGAGAGCATTCATAACGAAGAAGAAGAAAAATAGGGGGAAGTTACATAGGAAGATAATGAATACTTCCCTAGACCTAACACTAAAAATCCCTCTAGAAGGGTACAAAGGGATCATCCTGAGTCACAGATCATGGGTGATAAAATTGTTGGAGCCAAAATAAGAAGACAACTTCCAGATGTGGAACAATCCCTACTCTTAATATTATAACCCAAGAAATTTACAGAATCCAGCAAAAGTGATGAATGGATCAAATCCATGAATTAAGAACTACAATCAGATTGATAAAAATGAGACCTGGCAACTTGTCCCAAGACCTAAAGATAAGAACATTGTAGGAACCAAATGGATTTTTAAAAACAAGTTCAATCAAGATGGACAAGTAATTAGGAACAAAGAAAGATTGGTTTGTAAGGGGTATTCCCAAGTGGAAGGTATTGATTTTGAAGAAACGTATGCTCCTATAGCTCGACTTGAAGCAATCAGAATTGTTTTAGCATTGTCATGCCATAAAAACTTCAAAGTATATCAAACGGATGTCAAATCTGCATTCCTAAATGGAAAACTAGAAGAAGAAGTATATATTAAACAACCTTAGGGGTTTCTCTTGTTAGAGAACAAAGACTATGTCTGTATACTGAAGAAGGCTCTCTATGGACTCAAACAAGCTCCAAGAGCATGATTTTCAAGACTATACAGTTACTTAAAATAGCAAGGTTTTAAAAGAGGAGCCACTGAAAGAAATCTTTACCTAAAGTTTGAAGATAAAAATATGATCATTGTTGTTGTCTATGTGGATGATATCATATTTGGAAGCAATCTTCAAATCCTAAGTGTATATTTTTCCTCTGAAATGAAGAAAGAATTCGAAATGCCAATGTTGGGTGAATTGACATTCTTCTTTGGATTGCAAACCTACCAAACAGACGAAGGAATTTTCATATCTCAAACTAAGTACATCAAAGATATGTTGAAAAAGTTTAAAATGGAAGATTCCAAACGTGTTGGTACTCCCATGGTCACTGGTTGCAAGTTAGCTAAGGATGATGAATCTCTGGAAGTAGATCATACCATGTTTAGATCCATGATTGGCAGTCTGCTATATGTGACAACCACAAGACCATATGTGATGCAAGTTGTTGGATTGGTAGCTAGATTCCAGTCAACTCCCAAAGAAACACATGTAACAATAGTAAAAAGGATTTTCAAATATCTAAAATGTACTATGGAGTATGGTTTATGGTATCCGAAAGGACAATACTTTATCTTCAAGGAGTTTACTGATCCAGATTGGGAAAGAAGTGTTGATGATTGAAATAGTACTAGTGGAGCAACATTTTTTCTGGGAAATTGTTTAGTATCATGGTCAAGTACAAAACAATCCTCCATTTCACTCTCTACAGCAGAAGCAGAATATATTGTTGCCGCCTCATGTTGCACTTAGGTTATTTAGATGAGACAAACCCTAGAAGATCTACAAGTAAAATATGAACATCCAATAGTGATCAAATGTGATAACACTAGTGCTAAAAATATGTCTAAAAATCCTATCATGCATTCTAAGACAAAACATATACCAATCAAGTACCACTATCTAAGAGAATAGGTATCTCAAAAAGCTGTCAAATTAGAATACACTGACACAAAATAACAGATTGCTGACATTTTCACCAAACCACTACCTAAAGAATCCTATGAGCATCTTAGACAGAAAATGGGAGTAATACCATTACAAAAGTACTAAGAGGAGAAAGCTTAATCTCAGGGGGAGAAATGATGATAGTAGGAGCTGTTAGACAGAAAGGTTCCTTTTTCATTGTTGTCAAAGGGGGATAATGTTTAGAGGTTTCCATTAATGCCAAAGGGGATATTGTTGAGTATATAGTTGTCATTGATGTCAAAGGTGTTCACAAATGACAAAGGAATAACCAGTGGATATGGTGTCAGACTGAAGGTTGCAGGTATCCAGAATAAAAAAGGAATAACGCTATTACAGGTTACAGGTTGCAAGGTGAATGACAAACAAATAACCCTATAGCAAGTTGAATGACTAAAGATACGTCATCTAATGTTGTTGCTGAAAGAACTGTTGCAGAGGATTTTCGCAAAGAAATCATGCAGATCTGCAAAGTCATGGTGAGATCCAAATTCGATCTGAAATCGAAGGTCAAGAATCATCTCACACGCAATCCAATGGATGAGGCTTAGTTCCACAAAACATAGGCGGGAGGATGAAGTTCCACAAAATATCAAGATCAGATGGATTTTATTAGTCCCGCACTAGATCTGGGGGTTAAGGATTAAATCCGACAGTTAGGCAGAAAATCCAAAGTTCTGCAAAAGATCAAGATCGAATGACTGAGATTAGTTTTGCCAAAAGAGATCAATGGTGCAGAAGAAAAATGCAGAAAGGGAACTGTGTTTAAAGATTCTATGAACCCGCAATCCACATCCCGCAATATGATAATCAATGGTCAGGACAACACCCACAAAATATCAACGGTGCGGATTTGTTGTTGTGGAAAGAAGGTTGCAGAAAGTCGAGATACAATTGTGGGAAATGTTGCATCCCGCATCCCGCAATATACAGAGATTGGACAGCTGAATTTAGCTCCACTAAAATAGATCAATGATTCGAAAAAGAAGTGCGGAAAGAAGTCTGCAGAAAGTCGAGATACGATTTTTTGAAATGTTACATCCTACATCCCGCAAATATGAAGATTGACGCTCATGGATAATTCTGATGAAGATCAATGGTGGGGAATCATTGATACAGAAACTTGGTGCAGAAATACGATTTCAATAGGAAATATGTAGAGTAGATCAACGATCTAGAGATATTTGGACATAAAATCAACGGTTTGGATTATATCTGGAGAAGAAGATTACGGAAGCACCAGAAAACGATAAACAGGGTTGTGGAAATGAATTATGAGTTGTGAGAAGAACAAAATGGTGCATTTGCTGAAACTTAATGATGAAATGATGCGACGGTTCAACGGGCAGATGATGAAGAGGTATGTCTGTAAGTAAACAGTCATGATCCAAAATGAAAGAAAAAATCTATGGAGAGATGCGTTGGTAGGTAATAGGTAAAAGGTATTTATTGGATGAATGTGTAAAGAATGAAGTGTATTTGTTAGTAAGTTTGATAGAGTCCAAAGTGGATAGTTTTTCAACTATTCTAAAATACTGAGAACATCATCCTAGGGTGGCAGGGTGGTGCTAGGGAAGTCCACAAGTCTGTAGGGGGTCGAAGCCTCCTTCCAGTTGTAGCTAGAGAGCAGGGTGTTGTAGCATCCTTGTCTGTTATAGCAGGTAGAAAACCCTATAGGTGTTGTAGCATCCTAGTCTGTAGTTTTAGGTAAAACCTAGGGTGTGTTTTGCATCCTTTCTATTGCAGTGGATAAACAATTTTGTAAATTCATCTTATTAATGAGTTTGTGTTGGTGGTTTCCTCTTTTGAGGTTTCCACGATAAAATCTATGTCTTAATTGTTGATTTTGTGTAATTTAAAGTAAAAACTGATAATACTGATTCACACCCCCCCCCCCCTCTCTCAGTATTGTGGGATAAACCAACAATGGGGATGCTATCAGTATACGATAATTCCATTCGGACTCAAGAATGCTCCTGTTGTTTTTTCTAGAATAGTAGTCTCTGCTTTCAAATATTTTATACATAAATTTATTGAAGTCTACTTTGATGATTGGACTATGTTTGGTATAGTAAGAGACTATATTGAGAGTCTGTGCATGATGCCATAACGTTGTCGTTAGTATCATATTGCGTTAAATTTAAAGAAATGTATTTTTTGCGCACCATTTGGTGTATTATTAGGACATGTTGTGTGTTGCGATGGAATTTTGGTCAACCCAGCGAAAGTTGCAATTATCCCTGACTTACAACTTCCTACATTAGTCACACAAATCAGATCAGTTCTAGGACACACAAGCTATTACATAAAATTTATCAAAGGATATGCAGAGATAACTGCACCTATGGAGAAACTTTTGAAAAAAGATTCAAACATCCAGTGGAAAGAAGCTTGTCAGGAAATTTTTGACAAGTTAAAGAGCAAGATGGCCATTGCACCAATACTGGTATTTCCCAAGTGGAAGAATTAGTTCCATGTTCATTTCAATGTGTCATATGTCGTGCTCGGCATAGTCCTAACACAACTAGGTAAAGGTGCACTTGACCACCTTATTGTTTTTTCCAGCAAAAACCTGTCGATGACAGAGAAAGAGGGAATCGCCATGGTATATGCGCTACAGAAGTTCTGACACTACTTGTTGGGTGGACATTTTAAAATGTACACTGATCATTCAACATTAAAATACCTGGTCAACAAACCAGTGTTGGGGGGGAAGATCTGTCGATGGATCCTCCTATTTCAAAAATTTGACTGAAGTCATTGTTAAACCTGGTCAACTAAATGTGGGACCTGATCACCTGTCAAGGATAGAAAGTGGTGAAGAACCTGCAACCAGCCTGGATGACGACTTTCCCGATGGGAAATTATATGCAGTCACCGTGGTTGATAAAAATTTTGAGGCTATCATTCACCTTTTGAGTACAAGTGATGCACCTCAAGGGTTCACCACTGCATAGAAGAAATATTTGCTCGTCAAATTCGTTTATTATACATTGATTGAGGGACAACTATGCAAGATGGGTCGTGATGAAATATTGCGTCGATTTGTTTTCGACCACGAATGACAATGGATAATGAGTGAAGCATATGCTAGTGTCGCAGGAGGACACTACGCTAGAAACGAAATCATGCACATGATATTGCAATATGGCTTATGGTAGCCAACCATACATATGGATACTAAGAGCTTTTTTCAAGGCTATGATGTTTTACGGAGAACAGGAATATTGTCAAGGCGCAGTGAGATGTCATTAGTGCCACAAATAACCATGCAAGTATTTGAGAAATGGGTTATTGAGTTTGTTGTTCCTATTAGTCCGCTGAGAAAATGGACTAGTGCATGATATATTATCACAACGACAGACTACTTAACCAGATGGGATGAATCTACACCCGTGAAAGATTGTCCTACTACAACTGCGGTGAAGATTTTATTTGAAAATGTGGTGACAAGATTTGGCTGCCTGAAAATTCTTCTAAGTGATCAAGGTACACATTTTGTTAACAAAATGATTGATGAGCTTAGTGCATAGTTCCAGATTCAGCATAGGAAAATGACACCCTATCGTCCTCAGGAGAATGGAATGGTTGAAGCATTGAACAAGATTCTGGAGACTGCATTAACTAAAGTATGCAATGTGCATAGAGATGATTGGGATCATAAAGTTTCAGTTGTGCTATGGGCATATAACCGCACAACTTGCAAGTGATTGACGGGTCACACTCCATTTAGACTGGTGTATGGACAAGAAGTTGTTGTGCTAATGGAATATATTGTGTCGAGCTTAAGGATTGTTGAGCTAACTGAAATGAAAGATGTGGATGTTGTCAAGCAAAGACTATCGTAGCTTGTTGAAATGGAGGAAGAACACTTCGTCACAGGATTCCATCAAAACATAGAGAAGAAAAAGGCAGAAAGCATGGCATGATCGCCATATTATAACTAATCATTTCAAAGTCAGAGGACTTGTTTTGTTGTATGAAAGCAATTTTTTGAAAAAACCATGGAAATTGAAGACACATTAACTAGGGCCATATGCGGTCGCACACATCACTAACGCAAGCATAGTGAAATTGCACAACTTGGACAGGACACCAATCGTAGGAATGATAAATGGTAGCCGATTGAAGCCTTACCATGATGGTTGTTGAACATAAAAGAGATAGAAAAAAAGTAAAAGATAAAAGGAAACTGTTATGTCACATGCCTGCAACAAGAGTATGTGAATCACAAAAAAAAAAGTGGGAAGGACAGCTGGGTGCCATTAAGGCATGGATCTCTGAGAAGATTTAGGCGGTTATGACAGCAAAGCATCATTAAGTCAACAAGTCCAAGGAAAATGGTGGCATTATTTTTGGTCCCATCTTTCATCCTCGCCATAATTGTCCTAACAGGTACATATCATTGATCAAGCGTGTGAGTTAATTCTAAAAAAAATCAATGGAGAAGCCTAGCCAGAAGCAGAAGGCCACAGAGGATGCACCAACTCTGCCACTGTGAAGAGAAGAAGAGACTACCACTATTGAAGGGCGGAACCTGCTACCACCATATGTTTGACTAAGGAAGCTAGAGGTTCCAAAAGTGAAGCTTCCGATGCGAGCACGCTCCACTTTGGTGTCACCCAAGATCCTTGTTGGAGTGTCGCTACTAATGAACATCATATCGAAGCTGATGAAACTCAAGTTTGAAGATAATGATACGAGGAAGTAGGTGGACCTAGAAAGAAACATGTACATGGTCACTCTTCCAGCAGAAATGCCTGCACCCCAACTTGTAGTGCCGATGGAGTGGGCTCCAGGTGTTGAAAATGTGGACCTACTTAACATGTTTCTCATACTGCATTTTGGTTAAAGTACGCAGGTGAGAACATATGTGCGAAAGCTCCTAGTCTGCTTCCATGGAGGCTATTTATGGATCAAGAGACCATATTTTGTTGATGTGGAGCTCATTTCGTCCATAACTGGTCTTCTGCATCAAGCACACGACCCTGCGCAATATCTACGCACGAACAGGGATGCAACAAATATGAAGGAAAAGTATTACATCCAACGCACAAATAGAGGATTCTTGATTTCCTCTATCACTAACAACATAGTGTGGCTTTCCACAAAGATATTATCTTGCAAGCTGTTGTACAAGATGCGGCCCACTGAGTGCACCACCATGACAATGGAACTCACGGAACAATGCACTACATGAGTATTGTTCAATTGGTCACAGTACTTACTAAATGAGCTACTGGAAGATGCATCTCAAGCGCAAGAGGAAAGTAAGCCCAAATTCCACTAATCCTAGTTGTTGATTTTTATTTCCTTTATAGTTTGGTCATACCCAATGGCTTACCAGCCACTAGATGTCTCAGTGCTCTGTCATGGCGCCAAGTATCAAAACTTGTGGGAGGACAAGGAAGACAAGATCTGTTAGAAGGACAATAACATTGAGTTCTTTCTGCATGCGGAGGCCTTAAGAGACGTCGTGCGACACTAGCACGGATTGGAAGCTGCGATAGTAAAAATCTATGCGTCATTCATAAAATTCTAGGAAATTGTCCACCATATCATCCTGTAACCACGGCGGGATCCGTAGAAACAATCCCACCCGACCCATTTTATGATCAAGGACCAAGATGTGGAAGTGGTCATCCAGGACTGGGTTGAAGAGTGACACGTTATTTTCGATGAGGATATGGGCCAAGGGAATGGAAAATGGAATGACCAAGTCAATGGCCAAGATGATCAACAAGGCAATGATGGGGGCAATGCGTAAGTAAACCAGTCATTGAATTCAGATAATGATGACAGTGATCAGGGATCTAATCAGGATGATGTAGAAGACACGCCCACTGATAAGGACGTGCAGGATTAGAAGAAGGCCCATGAAGAGGCGCATATAAAGGAACAACATGAGCCGCCGCACAAGAAGCGTAAAGCTGATAAAATAGCTAATACCGTCAACTTAGGTGAGGAAAACATTATCCTGCTCACAGATGCTATCGTAGACATAGAAAAGACCAGCCTTAAGGTTCTAAGTAAGCAACAATTGCAATTATCCAACAAAATCATCGAGCATGTCAATAAGCTCATAGAGGTTATCAATGAAGTAAAGAGCACCGTCGAGGCTGAGACATATAGCGTTGATCCTAGTGATACATTAGTCATGCCCCTGCTATTGCAGCTGCTCAAGATTAAATTAAAAGCACAATAAATAGAAACAGGAATGCCAGAGTATGATGATGCTATCCAGGAAATTGGGGACATTGTCCCTAGATTTTTCTAAACTAGAAATGGTCGAAGTATATGATGTTCATTATGCAGCTGCAACAGAGATTAGGCTCAGAGAAAATGTTGTTGCTTATCAACCTAAGAAGGAAACAAGGAAGGCCAAAGAGCGCAAAGTCCTTCTTAGGCAGAAGGAGGATGAGATCAAATCACAAGAACAAGGCATGATTACACTCAAGGAATCCATATGCTGTGCAGTCGTGGATTTCCCTGTAGAAGAAGAGCAAGAAGAAGAAGATGTGGTCTCCACGGTAGCACGACTATCCAAGATCATGACGGATATTAGAAAATAGGTGGAAGATCTTAAAGCATAGCAACAACCAAGCATGCCTCTTGAGGTGATCAAGGAGTGCATGGAAACAACATATGAGGTTGTTGAGCAAATTAAGAAAGGAGAAAAGCTCTGCACCGAAGCAGTCGATGTCGTCTCTGCGATGTGGGAATTGCTTCTGGAAGATGAATCCATGGAGAAAATCAAGGAAGATGCGCAACAAGCTGACTTAAAGATAACTACGGTTAAGGCATACATAAAGAAGTTGTCGCTCAAAGAAAATATTGTAAAAGTAGCTGAGTTGAAGCAACCGTAGCAACAAGTAAAAACTCTCCACAAGAAAGAGAAAAAAAGGAATGAAGAAGCTACAACACAATAGACAGAGGTCGAACAAGTTACATGGCTCCTTCAGCCTATACAACAGAATCTCCAACTTAAAATCATTCGCTGGAAGAATAACTGTCAGAACATATCAGTTTTGACCGTGTCGAACAATTGGTAAAGCAAGCAGAGGAAGTAGGGAAATAGGTTGCCTATGTCGAAGGAATTCCAAGACAAGGTTGGTCCTGTGGCGCAGCCAGGGCCAAAAACATGATACCTTCTTAGTGGCTCGGGATGAGCCACATGTGAATGTTGGGGGGCTGTTGGGCCAAGAAAGAACACAAGGAAGAAGCAGAAGCGCGTGACACGAAGGGAGAGGTAAAGAAAGGAAACGAAGAGTAGAGGAAAGAAAGTTGCGACAAGGATTAGTGTGACGAAGGAAAGGGGAATCTGCGGGTGGGTAGAAGAGTAAAGGCTGGGAAGCAATAGCTCAGGAATATCGTAGGTGCTCGAGTTGGGGGAAGACTGAAGGATAGATTTTGCGGCTAGTTTTGACCTATACAAATGGACTGAAAGACATTTTTGTGGCTAGTTATGGTCTATGATAAATGTAATGAAGGATGATTTTGTGGCTAAGTATGGCATCTAATAAATGTAATGAAAGACATTTTGTGGCTATTTATGACTATAACAAGTGAGTTGTACTTAGTCAACCATCGTGGTCTTGTAGAATCTATAAATAGGAGGAACCCTCTCTGTATAAGGGTTCATTAGGTTCGTTCGGTTCACTTCATTCAGTTGTTGAAGATAGGAAATAATTGAAGAAGTATCTTAGTAGAGTTATAGTAGGTTGTTGAGTCGTGGATCTACAACTATGTGGACAGACCATTTTGTAAGAGTCAGTTTGCAGCTGAGTGCACAGATAATAAAGTAGAAAATTCAATCCATACTACATGTGGATCAGTAGAGGAGAAGAAAGAATAATAAAGAAGAGAGCATGAGAGAAAGAAAGAGACTGAGCTAAAAAGACATATCTCAAAACAATCTGTAGTCAAGTCACAGACTGCAAGGTGTTATATATTTCTCATGCCATATGAAGAGCACCTTAGTGGTTTTTTCCAGTTGGGTTTCCATGTTACATCTTGTGTCGAATGAATGTGCTTGTTGAATGGTTGTGATTAGTTAGTTTTTATGTTGCATTATTTATACTTATTGTTTAAATGAATGTGGAAATATTGATAAAAGAATTTGAATGAATGAATGACTAAAGAATCATCAAAGAATTGTGTATTATTTCTTGTTCACTTACTATTAAGTTTAAATACAGTCACGCCACTGTATTTATTGTTAAGGGAGCATTTTCATCGCATAGTTGTGCCAGTTTTTAAGTTGTTAAGGGAAAGTCTGTGCCACACATTGATTGTTTCACATTTTTTCGTTGCTGTCAAGTTAAGTAAAAATAATTCAACCTTTCGACTCTATCGAGCTCCTTGGCTACACGCTAGGAGACTGTAATCCATCGTTGACTGCAGAAACATGGTTCTGGCAGTTACAAATTAATATATCTTGGGTGAGAATGTGCCTACCTCGCAGGTGTTGCCGACTGAGCTTGCTCTTTTGGGTCGATATCTTTGGGTGTTTTGTTGGTCTTGTAGGTTTGTTGAACCTGGGTTGTGAGAGTGAGGAAAAGTTAGCCAACATTTACAATATATACTGTGCTTGACTTAGCACCATAAACCATAGGAATCAACCTTGATCACCTATACACAAAACATCAATCAATGGCAGGGCCTTAGCCTTGAGCTCCTTGCCATGATTCCATACAACATTTACATCATGCACAATCAAAATACCATGGGGTCAAAACCGGGGTATTACATCCCTGGAGCACCAAAATTCATGTAGATAGGTGCAGTAATTGGTAGATGTCCCCTAGATATGTCCCGCATGCACTAGTGAAGTGATAATGACCTCCTAGGCTAGCAAAATTTCAAATAGACTATGTTGTCAAAGGAATTGGTCGAAGTTAGGATTAATAATCCTAACAACATCCCTTGAACATATAGCACAAAAAATAAGTGACTAGGAAATAATCACTCAAAAAAACAATATATACCATAGTGAGATGACACATGGGGCATCGAATCACACTCCATAGTGATTGGAAGAGTAACCAATCAAAGAAGCACTACGAATCAGGAAATGGTATGGTTTTGAAGCAAGGATATAACCCAG
>LPNX010243486.1:51030-108822 GCA_001517045.1 Pseudotsuga menziesii | reverse complement strand
CCCCCCCCCCCCCCCACCATTTTTCCTCTTTTTTATTTACCTTTTTCATTTCTTAACGAGCTAGAACAAGAGAGAAGTATGCTCAATAAATATTCTTCATAAGAGTTTAACGAGCCCGAAGAAGTAAATTCAAAATGTTATTCATTTTCTAACAAGTGTCGTGTTCAAGGGTGACATACTGGAATACTATCACTTCTCAAGATAAACAATGTAATTCCCCCCACACCATTTTTCCTCTTTTTATTTACCTTTTTCATTTCTTAACGAGCTAGAACAAGAGAGAAGTATGCTCGATAAATATTCTTCGTAAGAGTTTAACGAGCCCGAAGAAGTAAACTCAAAATGTTATTCATTTTCTAACAATATTGAAGAAGAGATAGACAGATGCTCGAAGGAATACCCCCCCTTGGATTTTAATCGAACCCAGGTTGGTGAATGTTCATTGGTTTCATGTTTAGGGAGTCCAAAAATGTAAAGAAGACTCTAGTGTTCTAGTTTTTCATAGGCTTATTCCCCAACTCCCGAAAAATCATAAAATTATACAAAGTATAACTCTTCTAGCCAAAGTGGAATAGAGTATTCTTTTTTCTTAAATAATTCATGCGCCTCGAAAAAGGGGTAAACATATATTAGGTGGATGTTATTTAAAAACATTTTAACAAGTGTGAAAGGAGAAATTGTACTTGACAATATTTTCAATTTTAAGGAGTCATAAAAGAGCTTAAAGAGGACTCCATAAGTACCTTTTGTTTGGAATTTTAATGAGTATGGAAAAGTAATCTTGATACCTCCTTTATATTTTTAACAAGATCGAAGGAGAGATGGAAGAATGCTCACAAGGTTACCGTTTCCATGTAATTTTAATGATCCTAGACAAGTGAAATCAAACCCATATTTATTTTTTAAGGATATCAAAGAAAAAAGAGAAAAATGAGTCCATGAGATACCTTTTCCATTTAGTTTTAACAAGGCTTAAAAAGGGATAAAATAATAATCGATATAGGTTCCTCATATTTTCTAGATCAGGATGAAAAGAGGGACTATGGTACTTTTTTCCCAAGGTTTTTCATAAGTAGACATGAATTCCATAAGGGACTCATCTAAAATTAATACATCATGAGAACTATGTGAAGAATCATCCCATGAGGACAAGGGATTAATATCGACAATTGGGTGAGGATCCAAATCAGGATTGGTATTGATAACTAGGTGAGGATCGGGATCAAGATCAAGATCAAGAATTGGGTGAGGATCTGAATCAACATTGATATCAATAGCTAGGTGAGGATCAGGATATTGGAAAACTTTCTCCATATTTTTTGGATCAGGAAGGCAAGAGGCACGATGATGCATATCCTCCCAAGACTTGTCACATGAATCCATGACTTCATAATTGATTAATCATATGGTAAGAAATGTGTGAGAAATTCATTTGAAGGAGATGGGGAAGTGGCCCAAGAAGGCACAACATTAGGATCAAAATAAAAAAATTGGGTGAAGATGATGATCATAGTCAATGGGACTAGAATGAATAACTTGGTAAGCAGTTTCTATCACTAACAATGGCACAGAATCTCCTATCGAATCTTCTTTTGTAACATTGGGTATAACCCAAGGATAAAAAAAACCAAGGGCATGGTTAATAATGGAATAGATCATGAAAATAGGATCTTCCACCTTAAAGGTACTAGGTGTTGGAAAGGAGAAATATCCCATTAAAGATGAATCATTAAATAAGCCATCACCCACACTATTATATGCCTTCATTGAATCACCTACAAAAGGATCTTGTTGTTGGGGTTGAGGCACAAATATGGCATGTAGTAAGAAAGTTGGTGTATAGTGACTATCTTCAGTTTGTGGAAGCAAAGAAGTGGAAAGACCGACGAGATTGCAACATTCATGGCATAACACCAATTACACCCAAGCAATAGATTATAGTCTGAGGTAGCATCAAGCACTTCAACATCGAAATTTACAATTTTTCCCCCTAGTTCAATTGATAAGGTAGATATGATTCCATGAGGTGTGAAAGTTAGACCATCAAACTATTTCAAAGAGGTGGAGTATTGGACAACCTTGAGAGAGCTTATCACTCACCAACATGAGATGTACATAACATGGGTAGAGGCTCCTTCATCAAGACTGTGCAGAAGATGTTTTTCCCACATACAACTACTTGAATTTGAAATGTAATCTAGTGGGAGATATTGGGTTGCATATGTTCCATGTCAAATATAACCAAACTAGATTCCATGGGGTTGAACCTCTATTGGACGATAACAATGATTTTCATTACACAGGACAACTTTGCAACACTTCAAGAGTTGACATGGCACACAGGGCTTGAGATAAATATTCAACAATACTATAATTTTGAGCATATCTAGAATTGGGGTTATGTGTTGCTCGATTAAGTACCCCCTTGGGAGGGTGAATGTTTGTGTTAAGAGCAATATTCTCTATTTGAAGAGGGCCATTGGGTTGGGATGGATAAGTTGAGTCCTTCTCAGGAGAGTTGGTCTCAACTTTCTCATAAGTGCAATTCTGGGTGGTAAGGGTGATCTGTATTCTAATAAAAAATGTTTTATGGTTCATCCCCATGGGGAGGATGACCTCCAGTTCCCCCTTGTGGAGGTGGAGTATTTCCAAGAACCATTTGTTGGTGTTTATATTGCGGGAAAAGACAAGTTAACATGACAAGAGGTGGGGTAGAGTATTTATGAGCAATGAACTAATTGAATTCTTTTAAGCATGGGCATAGATGAGTCATATGATCACCCCCACAAATATTGCATGAGAATTCTATTTTCCTTTCCTTATTGTTTCCCTCGTCATTAAGGGTGGTGCTTGTTGTGTTTCAGACTCATTAGAATAATTTTTAGCTTTGTTTTTCTTCTTCTTTACCTCTAGACTATTGATATTTATGTATTAGTGATTGTACCACATTCACCTTAGATGTTTCAGCAGGAACATTGGGTGGTTTGGTAGTAGACACAGTTGAAGTGGGTGGACTAGCCATAGGAAGTTTATTAAGCCGCCCATTTAGTTGGTTTACTAATTTAGTAGAGAAATAACCAACAACACCATTGACATGTGGTCTAGGTGTGGGTCTAGATGGATCAGTCAATGGTTTAGGAGCATGCAGGATAATGTCATATAAACTGTCTAGCTGTGAATATATTAAATCCAAGTGATGGGAATGACGTATGGCTTGCTCCTCCATTATGGCCCCAATAATAGCAATGGGAGGCAATACTGACTTTGTAAACTAGTCAGCTAACAATTGGTCAGGAATGATGGATTTTACAAGCCTTCACCTCCTCCTCCATTCATGGATATGGTTATAAATATGGGTGGTGATGTTTTGACGCAAATTCGTTGAAAAGTCTATTCTTGAATCGTAGTAGATAGGTAATTGGGATTGAGTTAAAAAATCCATTTTAAAGGAAATGAAACTTGAATAGGAGGGAGTCGGTAGTTCAATGTACCACTTAGATATACCCCCAGTTAGGGTACAAAGAAAAAGGCGTAATTTCAAACTGTCATCCAACATAGAGTTGGAGAAACACCGCAAATGATACATGGTGACATGATTGGATGGGTATTCCCTCGTATTACCATAAAAATTTGGTATATCTACTAGAATATTGTGTGGATAGGCCTACCATAATTATGCAAAATGGTATTGTTGGTTAACCTTGAAAAATATGTTAAATCCAAAGTAGCTAGAAAGGGTAGTTGTGTGTTGGAAAATTGATTGTGTGTCAAAGGTATTTGAGCATTAAGGCCCATTGGACTATAATATCCTCCCCATATATTGGCCCCTAGAAGCATATGAACTCAGGAAATCATGACTTCCCCAAGGAAATTAATTCCCCCCATAAGAAGGATTCCCACAGTAAATTGATTTTCCTCGTGATAGGGTTGATTCCCTAATGAATGGATTGTTCCCGTATATAGAACTACCCTAAGGTGTATGACTACCACTAGGATAAGTAAATCCTTCAACATAGGTGTTTCCCTTAGGAAAATGGAATCAACTAGGAGTGTTATTTCTCCTAGTAGATGGGAAACTACTAGAAATGTTACACTTGTTTGAAAAGGTGGGATGCTACACATAGGTATGTTTCCAATAGAAGGCATACCACTAGGAACACTTGGCCCTCCCATGGGTTGGGTGCTTATAAAAGTTTGACCCCCTTGTGAAGGAGGCAGGTTGTGTTCCCGTACAGATGGGTTCCACCTAAAGGGAATTCCAAAACTTAAAATGATGGGGATTCCAGTATACATGCTAAAGGTAGCTTAGGAACAACTGCTAGTATTAAAAGTAGGAGTAGCCCCCCCACCCCCCCAACAACAAAAAAAAGAATAAGTTGAGGGGAATTGTGGTGATGGTCCACTGGATGGTGGATAGATGTACTAACCAATGGATGAAATAGTAGGCATGATTGATGCTCCCCAAAGGAAAAAAGTAGATGTACTAGGTGTAGTAGGTGGATAATTTTCCCCACTAGTTAATGGTTGTGGAGAATTAGTTGAAGTCCATCCCCCACTACCAAGGGAAGATGGGATAGTTTGTTCCATAATGGATGGTGATGTGGTCCCAGACATCATATGACTGAACAATGAAAATGGATCACTAGGTGAAGGTCGAAAATGCTCAAGTATGAGGACAAAAGGATTTGTTAATAGGGGGTTAAAGTGTGGAAAAACACCTTCATACACAACTTCAATGTCAAACTGGTGGTATGAACCAAATCACCTTTAGATATTATAGTTTGTGTTGCCTCTTTCGAAGAGGTGACTCAAATATGAATAAATGGAGCTGACTCACCTATGAATAAATGGAGGTTCCTCCTCGATAGTAGAGAGGCCCTTAATACATCAATATTGATGAATCAATAGAGTGGACACAGTGAATACTTGAATTGAAAAAACAAAAATAACATTCACAATGCCAACTACAAGAGAACACACCCCTATAAAAATCTAAGTTATCAATAGGAAAACCAATTGGTTCAAAGGACTCTTTTGAAGGTGTGTCTCAATTCACCATTAAAGAAGCAAGAAACAATTACGATAACCCTCTTAATCCGTTGAATCCAAGGTCCAAGTTCCCGTGGGGAACCCCCCCAAGGTAGAGAAAAGTAGATGATATATCATTTCTCTCAGGTGCCAGAAGCACTTCTCACTTGTAGTCACTTGTATTGATACCTTGTAAAGGAAACTAAGGCTACCACTTCACAAAAAGATGACCGTGAGGAACAATCACAAGTCAAATTCAGATGTGTGGATACGAATGTGCGACATATGTCAAAGACCTAAATCCTAGTGAAGAGGTGTCACCCCGAGGAATGTCAAGAGGCCAAGCCCCAATACACCTAAGAAACCACTGAGTACACCAAGAAGGGATATCTCTCAAATGAACCTATCTTAACCTTGTGCTTGACTCATGTGTTAGATGAGATTTCCTGACAAAAGTCTCTTGTTACTAATGGATTTTCACTCTTTAATGACTCTAGTTGATTTCATATGGCCTTGGAGAGTGTCAATTCCAATCCTAATACAAGGCCCTACACCATAAACTAATTTTGGTTTTCTATACCAAAAAGAAAAATTTCAAATAAATTTTAATTAAGATCTTTTCTTTTATGGTTGTTGATTACTCAAGAAGGTATATGGAGTGAAACTTGGTGATGTGAAAGACTCTTGACTCAAAAGGAATAAAAAAAATGTAAGATGTGAATGCACTTATTTTCATTAAATGAAATTCTATCAATGAGAGGGAAGAGTATTCCTTTTCCTTTTCAAAAATGACAAATTCAACCTTTTAAACATCCTAATAAAACATGCAAACACTCCAAATACAAATCTAATCACAAACAATCCCTATATGCAATCAAACTGAATGCAAGCACACCAAAACCAAAGACACCATTTAAAAACAAGTAGTATAAAATGACCCAATAACATCAAGATGTCACTAGAATGATACAAAATTAAAATCAGTTCATTATTCATTGATTTAAGGGAATGCAAACCGATGGAAAAGAGAGAAGAAAAAAACAAGATTATTTTTTTTTTCTTTTCACAAATTTTGGAGGAATAAAACATGCCCGTGACTCTTACATCAAATTATGAATAATTATGTGCAAAATTTACTAAATATAATTTCATATTTGGATTCCCATTTCAAAAACACCTAATTTGAAAAACAAATCATCCCAAACGGAGTCTGGGAGAGGGTGATATGGGCATTTCAAATATGGGTATTTTTCATAATTTTGGGTCACAATTACGACAATTTTCAGAATGTCATATCTTGACTTAGACATCCGATTGGGGAAAGGTCAATGTCATTCGAAAGATCATTTTATAAGTTTTCCAACGGTATAATATTGATATACTTCAATTGAAAATTAAGTGCTCAATCATGGACAGAAACAAGCAATGGTTTATCGAAGCAAAACTAGGAAAGAATGAAAACTCTTCCCCAACAGAATCACCAATTATGTTTTAGAAAATTCTTAATTGCGTAAAAGTGATACCTCCTTTGGATCCTTTCCCTTGATCCAATACAAAAGGAGGGTAAACAAATTTACTTTCAATCTCTAGATCCAATATTCTGTCTCTTAGATCTAATCATTCATTCACATGCACACTATGAGAAGCAGAGGAAGAAGGGGGATGTACCTTGGCTTATGAAGTGTCCTTTGGTGTAGATCCAATCTAGCCGTTGTAGATATAATAAAATTTTCTCCAGATCCACCTGTTATCTCCAACACACAAAGAGGAAACCAAATACCTTTCCTCAAAGACTTCTAACATTTGGAAAATGACTCGTAAATGAACATAAAATCATATATCTAAGCAATATATAATCATATATAATCCAAACTACTTAAGAAAGATCACATCTACTATAAAAAATTAATAGATATAAACAAGATACCATTCATAACAACATGATTTGGAGAGGGGAAGAAATATACATGTCTATATTATGAAAATGAGAAGAGTATATCAATTAGAGAACCTTGAGTGAGTTCATGTAGATCTCCTCCAAGATCCCTGATCCAATACTACCTTGACTCAACCAAGATGTTCACAATGGCTATAGGATGCACAAGAATCCTAATATCATGACAATACTATGCAAACAATATGTCTATAATTTTGGCAGAGTAAGGGAACTCACAATCTTTCCTCCCTTTCTCCCGTGAAATTCCTCAATTATATAGATGAATGGAGGAAGAGAGTGAAATGAATCTAAACCCCTATGTCCTCTAACATTTAGATATGATCCATATATCCTCTAATGAAGTGAATCTAGATCCCATGTTCTCTAATCCAACTCATTTCTCAAATTTCCTCAACAAATAAGGAAAAAATGAGGCTTCTAGATGCTATCATTTCACATAATGGAATAAGAAGTGACTTTATCCCTCTCTATAATTGTGTAAGGAATGATATGGCTTATTTTTACAAAAGTTAAAAAGGTAGCGTTTGACCATGATAAATAAAATATGTATCCTCTAAACTTTAAGAATGACAAATAATGATATAACAACCTTAAAATCTGGATTTAATCTTAATTGCAGATTGGCTTCCTAAAGATATAGATCCGATGCTTGGAAATGAGTATCTACTTTGATAGGAAGCTCTTCTTATGCTTGAAAATCTAAGACTAATTTGCTTTGACTGAAATCAGAATATTTCAAATTATTATTTACGTTCCTTTTGGATGCTTATCCACTTGTCCCTTTTCACACCAATTATGACTAAACTGCTGCCAAATAAAATGTGGAGATAAATGAAACACTGATATCTCTCCAATGTTTGTGAAGAGGGAAAAACCCTTACCTCTTTAATTTCACCTTATTCCACCTTTCGGAAGACATTATCCACTTCGAAATATAAACCATTTCTTTATATATGTGTAAAACCATTTTTAGCACATGGTTTTCAGAATCAAAGTTTATGAACAAATAAAATGATCCACAACCAGAATTTTTTAAAGATGATTTTTATTTGAATATTTTCCAAATCCATTCTTTGATCTAGAAAACCATACCTACAACTATGGAACCATGTCTTTATAAAATCAAAGATAGAATATTTATGGTTCCATTTAAACTTCAAATAACTTACCATGTGATCATAAAAAACATGACAAATTACCAATGTGATCATAAAAATCATGACAAATTACCAATTTGATCATAAAAATCATGACAAATTACCGATGGATTGATAGTGAATATAGATTGTTTTGCTTCAGATGAACATATTGCTTTTGTGGATAAAATACTCCATTGTTAATACTGATTTCCTATTACTGAAATGAAGACAATGAAGAAGAAGAAAATGAGAAATAACCTCCCTTATGTAATCCTCAATTGTTTAGACTAGTATTAACTCACCCACATTTTGTCAGATGTCTCCTACAGGTATTGATTCAAGAATAACATATATGGGCTCGCTATTTTTTAGAAATTGTTGATTTGGTTTCTCCTTTTCATTTACTTGCTACTTCTGCTGAAAATTTTCTTGGAGATTTTGCAAATATTTGAATGTTTTCACCAATCACAAGAAATAGAGTATTAATATATTCGGCAAAATCATCAACTTGATCGACATGGAATACCTCTTGAGTAGATTGGAAGTAGTCCTCTACAAAACCATTTTCATGATAATCATCTGCATAATTAGCCTTATAAAAACCAACAAGAAAATCCATAGCAAAATCACCCTTACATGCATGGCTAAAATAATTTTGTACTGTATATAAAGAATCATCTTGCTGATGTAACTTTTCTAGATCTTTGACAATAGAAAATTTTAATTTCCTAATTTCAAGATCTAGGGAAAAGCATGAATCTGAAAAGGATGCATCGACACACTGAAACAAATGAAAGTCCATATTTGATCCTTGTTTCTCATACTTTTTCTCTAGTTCCTCTGCATCCAAATATTCATCCAAGATTTGATCATGAAGTCTCCCACAAGCCCAAAGATTGTCCTTAATTTCCTCAACATCTATAAACATCCCCTACAAGGTTAAATATCTCCTTTCTCTAAGAAATAAAGTTAGATTAGGATACTGATGAGTTGTGGTGTAAAACACACTAGCAGTAGTTTCAAATGGTCAAATATCAATATGCATACTGAGATAAAAGTTTTGAAGTCTAATATTAAAGTTAACAATAGTCTTGCCCCTCCTCCTCTTCATGGTATAAAACTAAGAAAGGTGTTACTCATAAGATTTTTCCTTACCCCAATATCTCAAGAAAATATCAATAAAATGTTCTCTTGATCCTATTGAATCAAGATCTAGAATTCTAAAGAAAAAGCTAACATCTCCATGCAAAGATTGAGAAAAATTTCTCATAAACACATCTTCATGCATAATTTCAAACAAATAAATAAATATTTTGAAGGAATATATGTGTTCTTCTGTTGTAATATGGTTCTTTCCATTAAACTTGGGAAGTTACTTGAAGAACTTAGGAGGATAATCATGGAGGAGAAAAGACAATTTCACTGGTTTATATTTGTAACACACCTAGTGTCACATTAAACTTAAGACACTTTTTTAAAATGATAAATACATAATTCACAATAGCATTTTTTGGGAGGCGCTCTACAGCCCAATATGAGGGAGATCTTGAAACGTTTGTCCATATTATGTCGGCCAAAAATAATATTGTTTAAATGTAGTCATTACGCAGTCGGAGATTGAGGTGTGAAAAGGAAGCTGCGTTGGAGAGTTGAAGATCTCGACGTTTCGAACCCTACTCTGGGATCATCATCAGGAGAACATTTATTACTAACAAAATAAATAATAATAATTATTATTATTATTATATGCCAAAATAAATATCGTCCACAAAAACAACCTAATATGGGGGAGATGTTGTAATGTTCCTACCTAACAAAACAATAAAAAAATAAAAATTTAATTATCTGCAAAAAAAAAATCGGGAAAAACAACACAATATGGGGGAGATGGTGTAATGTTCCTACCTAAAAAAATGTTGTTCTTGCACATGGTTTTAAAACAATGTGCAAGGCCTCCTAAACAACCCATGTTTTTATTGTACATGGTTTAGGAGGGCCTTGCACATGCTTTTAAAACCATGTGCAAGGCCTCCTAAACAACCCATGGTTTTATTGTACATGGTTTAGGAGGGCCTTGCACATGGCCTTGCAAATGGTTTCAAGACCATGTGCAAGGCCTCCTAAACAACCCATGGTTTTAGGAGGGCCTTGCACATGGTTTTAGAACGATGTATGGGGGATATGTTGTAATGTTTGTTCCTAATCAAATAAAAAATATTATAAGTCAACCATAAATAATATTAAATATTAATAATAAAAATATAATATGTCTACCTTAAATAAAAAGATGTGTCTTTTAGTTTGAATCAAATCAATGGCTATATATAGGACACACCAAAGCTCATAGCTCCTTGAATGTAAAACTTAAGAAGAGGTTTGCACTTCTAGAGATTTGATCCCTCTAGGCGCTTGATAGAGCGTAGGATTTGGATCTATGCTACTATAATAACAATTGCTCAACAAATATATTATAGTGAATAATTTATATGCCTAATGGTTAAGAGCATGTGTTTCTTCTTAAGAGGTCACAGGTTGAAATCCAAAGGGGGTAGGATATGTACACCTCTGTAGACTTTAGCAGTTAAGTCTCATACACCAATTGATGTTTCACTTGGCGGTTACCTTAAAAATATATTATTATTATTATTATATAAATAAATAACAAAAACCTAAACTATTTCCTATAACCCATGAAATTTTATATTAAATGATTAACAAATACACATCAAATAAAATTATTTTAGCCCAAAAACATAAAAAAAAAATGTCAATAATTTAGCTCTTATAAAATTTGCACCATATTTTAAACCCATAATATATATTTTCTATTACCATACACTAATAAACTAATGCTTGGAAAGCAAGGCTCCCAATTATTTCTTATAATAATTCCCTAAAACTGTGCATCAACCCTTTTGTTCAGAACTTCCAAATTAAAAAAATTACATTAAGACCTATGCAGTAAAAACTATCAGCGCAGTAAATCCTACTTAAAGACTACATATTCATTTAAATCAGGTGCACATAGTAAATTAGGAGCAGTAAAAACGGTGCAATAAGAACTATGTCTTAGGTATGGTTCTCATAAAGTATTTATGAAAACAAGTACTAATCTCTTTATAATGCACAAAATGTCATGACTAATTTCTTACAAATCCCACCCATGATTTTCAAATCAGTAATACCATTTCGTGCTAGGAATAATAAATTAGGTTGTATTTAAACTTAGAGTTAAACATTTGAACTTATTTGGGGTAAATAAATTCACTAGTAAATAATTAATTATTAATTTATTTTCCTTAATCAATTGAGCTTTGCTGTAAACCATTGAACGGATAACGCATTTACTTATTACCCAAAAATGGTCTAATTAGTGAGCCTCCTTTATTTAAAAACTAAATAACTATCTCACAAGCTATGCATGAATTTCATTTCTAATTTATATTTAGTAATTTTCAAAACTCAAATTGAAATGTATGCCTAACTATAATTGAGACTTGAATCTCATGATAAGATAGTCACTTCTTGGTTGAACTTTCATTAAACATAATGTCATAGGTAAATGAAATAGATTTATAACATTTGGGTGAAGAAATAACAAATCGAAGGAAGGTAATATTATGGTAATTGAATAAAGAGAAATATTATGGTTATTGGGCACTCAAACATTAACTTACATGAAATTTTACAGGTGCATACAAACAAATGTGTTGGTAAATGAAATAAATGTATAACATCTAGGTGAAGAAATAACAAATCCAGGGCAATATTATGGTCGTTGGGCACCCAAACATTAACTTACATGAAATTTACAGCTGCAGACAAATAAATACGTTCTATGGAAAAACATACCACAACTAAGCACGGTAAAAATTCATTTTCCCTGAATTTATAATTAATAATAGAGACTTCAATTTCAGAAATGTTGTTATGCAACCAAGTCCCAGAAATAGCATAAAAAGAGCAGAAATAGACAATAACAAAGTAATCCACACCTTAACAATGAATAACATAGATAAGTATCAATCCTCTTCGAGGGAGGAACCTCCTTACATAATGTACAGAGTACACAAGACAAGATAAGATACTATGATGACTAAAATGAGAATATATCCTTCCGATATATAGGAGGCAAAGGTGTACAATAACAACTAATAGACCCACTAATAGACCCAAGCCGACATAAATAATATGTAATGCACCACAATATAGGGAGTAATGTGCCACACTATATGGGGTAATTTTCTATCATTAAGGGCTTAACATGCCCCTCCCCTTCAAAAAGTGTTGTCCTCAAAGCTAAAGTAGTTTTGGATGTTGTTGTATAAAGGACTCATATTCCCATGTTGAATCTTCTGCGGGTAAGTCCTTCCATTTAATGAGATACTCTGGAATTGATCGATTTCAATGTCTAGTTCTTATTTCAGTAATTTCTTTAGGCTCCAAGATGATTTTTCCTTCCTCTTCAAGTTCTAGTAATATTTTTTAAACTAATAGCTTGTCACTGATTACCTTCTTTAAACATGAAACATGGAAAAATGGACGGACTTGTGAAGATGCAAGTAGTTCCAATTTGTAGTCCATACTACCAATATTTTGTAACACCTTATAGGGACCGTAGTATTTAAGTGATAATTTCTTATCCTTCTTGGTGTTCTTCAGGGACATATGTTTGTATGGTTGTAGTCTTAAAAACACCCAATCCCCCACATTAAAGCTCTGTTCACTACGGTGTTGGTCTACTTGTTGATTCATTCGATTTTGTGCTAGATTCAAGTTGTCCTTTAAGAGTTGAAGAACTTGTTGTTGATGCTTCATGTGGTCTTCCACTGCTTGAACCTTAGAGGAGTCTCTCAGTGAAGATGTGATGGATGGCAGATGATAGCCATAAAGTGCCATATATGGGGTCATTTTTTATGATGTATGGAAGGAAGTGGTATACCACCATTCTGCCAAGGGTAACCACTTGACCCATTGTGTTTGTTTATTAGCTGCAAAACATAGAAGATACCCTTCCAAACATTTGTTTACTATCTTTTTTTGTCCATCAGATTGAGGGTGATAAGATTATCTATGAGCCAGTTGAGTACCCAAACGAGAAAATAATTCGGTCCAAAAAATTCCAGTGAAAATGGGATCCCTGTCACTTACTATAATATTTGGAGTACCATGTAGTTTTTGTACTGTCTCCATAAAAGCATTGACGACCGTGCTTTCTTTCAAGGGGTGAGATAGTGCACATAAGTGTGCATATTTAGTAAGTCTATCAACAACCACCATGATGACACTTTTTCCTTCAGACTTTAGTAAACCTGTGATAAAATCCATTGAGACATCTAACCACCTTTAGCTTGGAATGGAAAGTGGTTGTAGGAGACCATGGGTCTTAATTGTTTCCACTTTATTTTGTTGGAAAACCAAACATTCTATCACAAATTTTTTAACATAATTTTTAAGACCATCCCAAAAAAAATCTTTATTTACCCTGTGGTAGGTTTTTAAGAAACTTGAGTGTCCTCCTATTAGTGAGGAGTGGAATTCAAAAAGTATCTTTTTCTTGACCTGGGAACTCTTACCATGATATAAGCGAACCGTGTACCATAACAATTCATCTTTCCACCTAAATTTATTAGAGGCACCAGGATCCTGCTGCAACTTTTGAATAAATGTCCATATTTTTTTGTCATTTTTCCATTCATCCATTGCTTTGACTATCCAATTTGGTTAATTGATTGAAATAGCATAGAGCAATGCTTCAACATCTTCATCTTTCCTAGAGAGTAAATCCGCGACAACATTTTGCTTCCCCTTTTTGCAGATGATTTCAAAGTCATATCCCAACATCGTTATCACCCATTTTTGTTGCTCTTCTGAAGATAGCCTTTGTTCCAAGGATTATTTAAGGCTAACATGATCGATTTAACCTTGAAATGTCTCCCTATAAGGTAGGGGCACCATTGCTTCAAGGCATGTAGTATTGCCAACATTTCCTTCTCATAAATGGGATTTTTAAAGTTCTTTCCCTTGATTGGATGACTTGTTAAGGAAAGAGGGTGTCCTTCTTGCATTAGTATAGCTCCAATTCAATTTCCTGAAGCATCACATTCCACAATAAATGTTTTTGTGAAGTTTGGTGTTTCCAAAATAGGAGCTTTACACATGGCCTCTCTGAGTTGTTGAAAATCTTGAGTTTCCTCTAGATTCCAAGAAAATGCATCTTTCTTCACTAATGATGTTAAAGGAGCTACTATTCTTCCATAATTCTGAACAAACTTGCGGTAGTACCCTGTTAGACCGAATAATCCTTGATATTCTTCATGGTTTTTGTAATCATCCTGCCCATCATGGATTTACATTTTTTTTGGATCTACCTTGACACCTTCATGAGATACAATATGACCCAAATACTCTACCTCATTTATCCCAAAGAAACATTTTGATGGGTTTGCATACAATTCTTTCTACTTTAGTAGTTGTAGTACCCTATCAACATGCTGAATATGTTCTTCCCAAGACTTGTTATAGATTAGTATATCATCAAAGAATACTAGCACAAATTTTCTAAGGAAAGGCTTGAAAATAGAATTCATCAAACCTTGAAATCTGGAAGGAGCATTTGTTAGACCAAATGGCATGAAAAAAAAAATCATAGTGACCTTCATGAGTTCTGAATGTTGTTTTGGGAATGTCTTCATCCTTCATTCGAATATGATGATACCTGGAATGAAGATCCAACTTTGTGAATACAACTGCTCCATGTAATTCATCAAACAATCCGTCAATGACGGGAATGGGAAACTTATCTTTAATGGTGATATTTTTGATATCTCTATAATCATGGCACATGTTTCATGATACATCTAGCTTGGGTTACCACTGGTGCAGAATAAGAACTTTGGCTAGGCCTAATTATGCCAACCTCTAACATTTCAACAACCATATTCTCAATTTCACTCTTTTGGCTATAGGGATATCGGTAAGGTCTGATGTTAGGAGGAACACTTCCTGGAATTAAGTGGATAACATGATCAAAGTCATGTATAGGTGTAAGACCTTTGGGAATATCTTCAGATACCTTGGAATGCTTATTAATGACCCTTTGGAGTTCGGTGGAGATAGGTAACTTTGAGGTTTAAAGATCTTATGAGCATAATTGTGCAACTACACCTTGATGTCCCTTTTTAACAACTTTGTCATACCATTAGAGCTTATCACCTTGCTCATTTTTCATGTGATACCATTTAACTCATATTATTTTCCTTCCCATGAAAATTTCATGAATTTTTTTTTAAAATTAAAAGCCATTTTCCCCATTGATTGTAACCATTGGACACCTAAGTCAACATCAATGCCACCCACTGGGATAACGATCACTGGAATATTCAATACATATACACCCATAGCGAGATTGATATTATGGCAATTCCTGAGCAATTTATAGTTCCTCCATATGAAATCATTACTTGAAATTGTGGTGCCAGGTATACAAATCAATTAAGAACTTTGGCTAATTTATAGTGAATGAAATTATCAGTACTACCAGAATCAATCAACATTGTTACCTTCTTCTTTTTGATGTATCCTTCTATCTTAAGAGTCTGAGGAATTCTAATTCCAGGCAATAGATGACAAGATAGGGTGGGGGTAATTTCTTCTGAACTAGCCTCTTCTATTTGTTCTAAAGTAGCATCTTCTTGATATGCTTACTCTTGTTTTGGTTCTTCCTCTTCACAATCTATGCAGAATAATTTCTTCTCGTTACACTTATGTCCCTTACTATACGTGTGGTCACAATTAAAGCATAATCATTTTTCTCTTCTTTCATCTAGTTGTTGGGGTGTCAACCTTTGTGGTGGTTTATAAGAAGGAACATTATTTTCTCTATATGTGTTAGAGAAGGATTTTCTAGTAGTCATTTCCATATTTTTACTTTCAACCTTCATTGCCATCATGAAATCCTTCTCTAGAGATGACAGTTCAAAGAGACATGCATCATGTTGAACGTTATCTTTCAAGGTTCCCATAAAGAGATCGAACAAATTATCTTCTGAAATATTCTTTACTCTAAGACTTAGTTGCTGAAATCGCTTGATGTGCTCTATAAATGAACCTTTTTGCTTTAGATTTTCCAATTGACTAAAGAAGGTGTTGCTATTTATATCCTCATAATGTGCAATCAATTCTTCTGTGAATAAAGATCAAGAGATAATGAAGTCCTTTTTACGATCACGAAGTCATTGGTATCATAAGAATTGATCAATTTCTAAATACAAGGATTCAATAGTTACCTTTTGCATAGTGGGAACCTGGTGTAGATCAAAGAATTGCTCCATTTGAAAAATCCAAGTGATTGGATCCTTGCCATCAAACTTTCTCGTGTCAATTTTGGGGATAAAGTAGTTTCTTGGACCTAAAATGAACCCATGATGTTGTATTGAATCATCAACTTTTGAGGACTCCAACTTCCTACTCTCCAATTGTTTTTCAATTTTCTCTAGACGTGACTGGAATAAGTAATCTTTTTCCTCCTTGTCCTCTTCTTGAGTAGATAAATGAGGAATAAAGTTATGTTTTATATCCTTCATCAATTCCTTCAAGTCTTGAACATCATATTTTCTATCCATCCCTTTGAGATCCTCTTTACTAGCCATCCCTTTGAGATCCTCTTTATTAGCCATCTTCTTTTCCAATTTAACTAAGCCATCAATTTTCACATTTCCTTTAATCATATCTTCCTACTTGGACACTCTAAAAGATTAGCCTTCCATTTCAATGTATGTTGGGGATGAATCCTCTGTGGCTTTGAGTGGAGTGCAATTCTTTGCACTTCCTTTTGGTGGAATTTTGAACAATAAATATATATCAAACCCTAGGGCTTACCATGAATAGATTCTTCTACTAAAAGCTATTCAAATGCAAAATGATGTACCTTTTTCAAACCCTGATTGGAAGACTATTTTAGGGCCGACTTGTAACTGATATAGAATTTGAATTTAGAATCGTATAGGAATAAAAATTCAGCCCATGGTACCCTGATATGTCCTCTTTCCAATTCCACAGTTCTTACCTAAGTTGGATATGTCAACAAAACGTTATTGCAAATCTCCCAAATCTTCTTAGTTTTGGCATATCCAAAAGAGCGCACTTGTACTATATTCCAAGTGTCCAATATTTTGTTTCTATAGCTGAAACTTCTAACACATATACCTTGTTTCATATTATTTGAGATGCAACTAGTCTCACTCAATTTGGATCTCGGATGCCTCAGATATGACCTTTTCCCCAAGAACACTTGTTTTAGACTAGGTTTTGGACTAGTAAAAAACCCTACATTCCTCCACAATTATCTCCAAAACTGTAATGGAACGAGATCTGAATTTTGGATTGGAGATATTTCGTCATGTTTTAGAAGTGGGTTTTTATTCTCTATTTATGATTCCTTGTAGAAAAAAATTTGTAGATAAATTCCCACAATGACTCATTTTGCAGAAGTCAATCTCGAGGAAAGAGCTCTGGTACCAAATGCTATGCAACCAAGTCCCGGAAATAACATAAAAAGAGCAGAAATAGACAATAAGAGAGTAAGACATGCCTTAAAATGAATAACCGAGATAAATATCAATCATGTTTGAGGGAGGAACTTCCTTACACAATGTACAAAGTACACAAGACAAGATAAGATACTATGATGACTAAAATGAGAATATCTCTTTCATATATATAGGAGACAAAGGTGTACAATAAAAACTAATAGACCCATTAATAGACCCAATCCGACATAAATAATATGTAAGACACCACAATATATGGGGTAATGTGCCATCATTAAGGGATTAACAAATGCCCAATTTAGTTGCTTATGAAAAATAAAACCCATGGAAATACATTTCCAGACTCAGAATTTTTTCCAATATCATTATAATTTTAAGAAAATACTTGGAAAGAATATTCAAATAAAATTCCATAACAACATTAAACAATGAAACAACTAAAATATTAAATAACAATTGAATTTCCCATAGAGAAATTGTTTGAAATGGGAAACTGACTTTGTGTGAGTTACGCTCCACCCAATCATAGGAGATTTTTCTCTTTTATTTCTAAGAAAAACACCACCCTTGAGCTGAGACTCATGCATTCACTAGACATACATCTCACTAGTCCAACGATTTTGTTAGGATTATACACTTGGAAATCAAAAAAATTGGCTTAAATCCAATTGCATGCCAAACAATGCATTTCACTTCCTTGATTTCCCTCTAACTGCACAAATGTGAAAACACATCACTGTCATATGTGCTCAGAATTCCACCAAGACAGTTAGCTACACCATCTGCCACTTCACTGGAACTACGAGAGAAATTTTGACTTAAATCACGACTTAAGGTAAACTTTAGGGACTTAAAGGTTTAATGGGACTATAACAAAACTCACCCCCCTTAGTCATTCTAACCCCCTCACTGTCTCCAATGAATACATGAATCCCTGATATTTTTAGCGTGTTGTCTCAACACAACCAGTTGTGGATTTTAGTATTAATAAATGCAAAATATAATATGTTCAACCTTCTAATCATTCATAGTCAATATTTACATCTTAGCATCATCAGACTAGGGGTTTCGACTCATGGGTGTTCCATTTATAATGTTGTCTAATCTTAGACTAGACTTCTGTGAACTACTTACAGGTTGGAAGAATGATCTCAAGGGATGGTGGATCACCTTTATCATTCACAACTTTACATGAATAATCATTTTCATGAGGAATTTGGATACAAACATCATGATTCTTATATGGTTTAGATAAGGTAAATGGATCAAGATCAATAGTACAAGAGGAAGAGAAATATTCTTTTCTCAAAGAGGGATATACAATTATGGATATATGATTAGCTGAACACACAAAGAAAAAGATAATTATTTTCAAACATAATGGAAAGGACATGAAAGAACTTATGAAAAAGAGAAAAATTTCATGGAGAAAATTGATTAGTTGATAATTGGTATTTCCATTGCAACTCTTCATCTTTCTATCAGTAGGATACATCCTCCAATGGAGTCTTGTGATCCTAGTGTCATCGGGTGAATGATTTGCAGCCAATGTCCTGTGTCTATCTTGTGTTCATCATCAAAAGATAGAACTAATCAATATCATATCCCTTGGAAGATGACTTAGTTCCTCCATTTCTCAACAATGGCACCAGAAGATGTTAGCGCTAAAAGATGCACCCTAACTGCAGGAGGAGCACGCTTAGAACATCTTGAAAATGCGTTTGATTGTATGTCTTGTATGTGGGTTTGATTAACTGAAACCTGGACATTTAACACACTATTAGCTCTCAATTTGATATATTATACCCACTAAATAAGGACGCTAAATGCAATCCTTAGACACTCAAATTGAAAAAAAAAGAGGGAAGAGAAATAGAAAACATAACTACTAATTCATCACTCTCTCAACCTGATTGAATGGCCGATCTACTAAGGTAGAATGATCTTAATTAGAAACCCTTTTTAATTGCACTCAAGAGGTGCATTCTACAGCTCAATAAGGGAGATGTGTAACTCCTTTTGTGCTCATCCTAGAGTTGACACGTGTCTTTTATAAAATATTATTAAAAATAACTTGCCAACTTAAACTAAATTTAAATTATTTACAAGTGTATATATATATATATATAGAACAACATAAATTAGATAAACTAAAACTATAAAAAATTCCACTTTAAAGATTTACACCTTGAGAAATTTGATCCCTATCGATGCTTGGTAGATCCCCTTTTAAATGGATCTATGTTAATTAAGAACAAATATACTTAAATGTAACTTAAAAGATATAATCCATGCTATAAATCTTTTACAACTTCATGAATTTATAACCCATAGCCACAACATATACTACACTACATACTACATCTATTACTACATCCATTAGATTCAAATAAAAAAAACACATATGAACATATGAATACATATCTATTAGATTCAAATAAAAAAACAAATGAGAAAACACAATATGAACATTATATTTATTAGTCTTCAGTAATGAAATACAATCAAAACAAACTTAGATTTTCATATGCAAATTAAGAAGTCTCTTCATTTCAGAATCAAACCCATTTACATTCAACTCCAAGCATTTATATAGCCTCACAATCCAAGAGCTTTTGCACACTTTTTTATAAATAAAATTCATGTATTGACAAAACTAAATAAAACAAATCTCCGTTTTGCTGCATCAAATCTGGAACAAATTTTGGACTGTTGATTCTTCTTCATCAAATTTTCCACCAATATGTTTTTCCACCTTTCATTAATTTTCAAAAAACATGTTGTTTCCAGTAAGATCTATTCTTTTATATATTTTTTATTTCCTATTCTTCATCAGTTAACTGATCCTCTACCACGTTCAAATACTAAATTATATCTTGATATGTTGGATTTGATTTAGATCAGCATAGATCTATCTAAAAGGAGATTTACGAAGCATCCAAGGGATCAAATTTGAGGTGCAAAGCCCTTTTTTAAGAGTGGAGATGTTAAGGAAGTGTGTAATGCAATGTTTATGGCTTTAATTTATCTAATTTGTGTAATTTTATATACATACATTTCTAAATAGTTTAAATTTAATTTGAGCCGACATGTTATTTTTAATAATATTTTTTTATTTTTTCATAAAAGACAATTGTCAAATCTAAAATGAGCACGAAAGAATTACACATATTTCCCTTACTAAACTGTAAAATGTGCCTTTTCTATACAATAATAACATAATGAATTCTATTTTAAAACTATTTCATATGATTTACCTAATATATCTTTCAAATACTTAATTAATACCAATGAATTAGAAATGCTAAATGATAACTTCAAAATATGGAATTGATCTTAACTACTGATTTTCCCGAAGAAATAGATATGATGCGTGGAAATGAATATCTACTTTGATAGGAAGCTGATCTTATGTTTGAAAATATGAGACTCATTTGCTTTGACTAAAATAAAAAGATTTCAAATTATTATTTGCCAACATTTTGGATGCTTTTCCACTTGTCCCTTTTCACAACAATTATGAATAAAATGTGAAGATATATGAAAGAACTGAGATATGTGGGGTGTTTGCACAAAGAGAAAAACTATAAACCATTTCTTTATGGAGTAAGCTATCTACCAGATCATTTGCATCGGGGTCTACTTGATTCCGTCTGGTAATAGATTACTTGGTTAATTTTCTATGATAATGAGACCAAGAACAGCAGATTCTGCTTCTTTTCTTGCATTTTCATCGCAGATCAATTCTACAACAAACTATTATTACACTCCGGTATAATGCAATAATGAAGAATACTAATTTATCAAATCAAATTGAATCTACAAACTGAACCGATCTAAACCTAATCTGAAATTGTGTTCTAAAAACTTGTAATTTGAAATTCAATTATTATGGATTTGATAACGCCAATGGTCTATGTGTATGCTAGTTTAAAACTTTAACCTCCGTGATCATGAAGGATACAGAATCCAAGGTTTAAAGCTGGATCGTGTTCCATAAAACAAACAAAAGAGTTGATTAATTGTTACAAGTTGGTAAAACGTTCCAAGTTTTAGATCTTTCCAGTTATTTTTATGGAGTTGACTAAAATTATACAGTTCTAAACATACATTTGCAATTTTCATAAAAGTTCCAATCAAAATTTACAATTTTAAACTTGCACTTAAAAAGCAAGATTTTTCATGGCCAAATTTATGAATAGATGAATTGGAGAGCACACTTGGTGTGAAAGTAGATGCTGGAATCGGTTGTTCTTGGTTTCACATAAAGGTAACAGAGTAAACTATACCCAACGGCATCAAGTGGACCCCGATGCAAATAGTCTAGTAGATAGCTTACTCCTTTCTTTATAAATGTGTAAAACCATTTCTTTTGCTAATGGTTTTGGAAATGATTTCATGTCCTACATCAAACATGAAATTATACTAAAATTTTCATCAAAACCGTATTTTGTTTCCAGCACATGGTTTTCCTAAACTTGCACATGGTTTTCACGATCAAAGTTTATGTATAAATAAAATTATCCACAACCATAATATTTAGAAATGATTTTTATTTGAAGAGTTTCCATGTTTAAGAATAAATAAAATTATCCACAACCATAATATTTAGAAATGATTCTTATTTGAAGATTTTCCAAGTTTATGAATAAATAAAATTATCCACAACCATAATATTTAGAAATGATTTTTATTTGAATATTTTCCAAATCCATTGCATTCCTTCTCCACCTTGAAAACGACCTCCGCAAATAAAATAAAATAAAATAATCCTAACTTGATTTATTCTTTCTCCCCCTTTCGCCCCTTATGTACTATTATTTCAAAATAAATTTAATTGCTCATCTCCAATGATGGAAAAACCATTTTAATTGTATGCAGTTATTTTGAAAGAAATGAGATTTTGTTTATTTTCAGCATTAAAAAAATACAACTCTTCTATTAATAAAAGATTTTATCCGCATATTACATATAATCCTCTAAAAACAACTCATATGCTTCACTCATTGAAAAGAGAAACATTAATAGACATCAAAAAAAACATTTTCATCATCAGAGTTTTCCAAAACAAAGATGGGAAAGTATCTAAAGAAAACCATAAGCTCGCCAAATATTTACTGGATACTTCAAGTTACACATAATTTAAACTATTTTGTTAAGCAAAAGTTGAATCCAAGGCTCTAAAATTCCACTGAATCAACCTCCAAACTCTCTTTCAAGAACTTAATTTCAAACTTCTTTATGAACAAGCGAACACTAGGATATTTGTAACATGATTGCATGTTCATCCTCAGGCAATCTTCAATCTTCAGGAACTTGTAATTGATTACATGTTCTGGGTGCTTGGTATGTCTAAGACAAGTATCCCACATGTAAAATAATAAGGATATTTATTGTTTTTATATACATGGCTATCTCCACTCGCCTTTGACGTGTTGAACACTATAATAGACTTTCTCTCATTGGTGGGCTTCCGTGTAAGTGCTTTGAAAATTTGCGGTTTTGTTGGGACTCGAGATTAAACAAGAGCCACGAGGTGGCATTGTCAATTCCCTGGCATGATTAAGGTTTATCACTAACTTGGTATTTTCAAAAAAAGTTGTGGAATTCAAAAGTTTTAAAATGTGGGGTATATTACATAATGGTTTACTATAGATATTGACCACTAAAAATATTAATAATACTAAGCTTAAAAATAATTGAAGTTTAAAAAGGATTGTCACGTCCCCTCCCACCCTGAAGGAGAAACGCGACCTCAATTGCTCTGATATACCACGATGTCCATACACCTGACCGATATGCGGAATAATTTAAAACTTCTTATTTCTTTCTCTTAAACCACAGTCATGGGTCATTTTCATCCTTTTACCTTCATGCTTAAACATAAACATCATGGTAACAGTCATTCTACATCTTAGAGATCCATTCTGTAAGCAAAAAAGTTGTTCCGCACTAAACCTGACCTTTCCGAATTCTGCATTCCACCCTTCCGCTGTGGACTTAGGGAATCAGAACTCCTCGAAATGACCACCTTGTCTTTTGACTTTTCACCTTCCGACTTCCACCTTCCGCTGCGGGCCTCGAAAATCGGAAAACTCGTTAAATGATCACTTATCTGTCGACTTTCCGCCTTCCGACTTCCACCTTCCCCTACAAACCTCGGAAGTCGGAAACTCCATGAAACGATCACTTGTCTTTCAACTTTCCGCCTTTCGACTTCCCCCTTTCCGCTTTCCACTACGGACCTCAGAAATAAAAAAAACCCGCGAAATGATCACTTGTCTTTCAACTTTCCGCCTTCCAACTTCTGCCTCCCGCTGTAGACCTCAGAAATCTGAAAAACAACTTTTTACTTTAACATTTTTCTTGTTTTCTGCCTCCTGCCTTTCGCCTTCCGCATGCAGATTCCGAGGTGCGGAAAACACACTTTTACCTTAGAATTTTTGGTCATTTTTTCGCTTTCGCATTCCACCTTCCGCAAGCAGCTTTTGGGGTGTGGAAACCCAACATTATGCCTTGTTCTTTTTCTCTGTTCCACCTCTTGCCTTCCGCGTTCCGCAGGCAAATTTCAGGGTGCGAAAAACTAACATTCTTCCTTGTTCTTTTCCTTTGTTCCACCTCTCGCCTTCGACCTTCTGCAGGAAGATTTTGGGGTGCAAAAACGCTTAAGTCAGATGCATTCAGACTCTATCACCATGCTTATAGCTTCCATGATCATAAGCAAAATGCATTGAAACATACAAGGAATATACCGATGCAAATGCAGTGACATTTAATCAAAAATAAACTAAATTTTGTCCATTAATAAGAATTCAACATAATTAACACATTCATAAGAAAATACATTACAGAAATAACACAACAGAGAATACTTATCTTGAAGATGAAGTTGTCCCACAACTAGCTATGTCGTTGCAACGTTCCACCCAACCATAGGCCAGTGTGTTCATTAATCTCTCAACACCACTGCCACCTTTGAGTTGGGCATGATTTCCACAAGGATCTAGGTAACAACAGACTCACACATAAACAAAAGACATCAACACAGTCACGCCAACCTATAGTTGGGTTTCTCAGACTGTCCAGCCAAGCCAATACACAATTAGGTTTATCATGCTGCAGGAAACAATCCAAAACACTGCTGGGTTTATCAGGCCACACAGCCAAGCCATCAAACAATTGGGTTTATCAGACTACACACAGTCAATCCAACATTCACATTAAGGACCAACCAAGCCAACAGATGGGTTTCATAGGCTACACAGCTAAGCCATCTCAGTGCTCGGTTTCACAGGCTACTCAACCAAGCCAGCATTCACAGTTGGGTTTCACAAGTTGTCTAGCCAAGGATCACACATGGCCAAATGCACAACAAGACATAACCAAGCCATCTACCAGTTGGGTTTATCAAGGTGCTCAGCCAAGCCAATATCCAATTATGTTTATCAGGCTGCCCATCCAAGCCAATATACCATTGGGTTTCATAGGTTGTCAGCCAAGCCAATCTCCTTTGGGTTTCACGGGCTTCTAAGGCAGTAGAAAGGGAGAATGGCTAAGCTAGTGTCTCATTCAAGAGCTAGGGACACCTCCACAAGATCTATTTGGCTTGGCATCCACAATACCTACACACCCAACACAAGTAAGCATCCCCTTCTCTACGACGCAGTCCCTTGGGATATGCCTTCCCTTCTAGTGCTCTTCATGGTGTGCATAGAAGATTCACCAGCCACTCTTATCTTTTTGTGAGGTTCCTCTATGCACTAGATTTATCTAGCCCATTCGGTGTCTCTTCCACTCCTAAGTCTTGCATATAGTTCAGACCCAAACCAGGGCACACATAACAGCAAACCATGGGGAGACACAGCAACACGGGGCTCCACTCTGTAACACAGACAACCAAGTTTGCATACCACTCAGAAACACAGGAGAGACAGGGTTTTACTTGCACACAAGAGACCAAGGTTTCATACCACACTGTCACACAAAAACATGTTGCGGAACCACTCAGCCATGACTCAAGATAGTTGATACAACGCAATGAACAACAATCCACAACGCGCGTCTCCCCGAATGACCAATGAATCCCACCACGGATGAGAAGAAAAATAACCAAGACATTCAGCGCGTCCGAGGATACTAGAATGGGCATGCATCCCCGTGATTGCTTCCTTCAGAAGCAAGAATGCGGCTTCCCCAAATTGTAGACTTGCAGGTTTGCTCAGACACGAATCTAACTGCCATGCCTTGCTCTGCCCAAGGTATTAACTTCCTGAACCAACTTCTGGAAGAAATGAATGATTGAGGACAGAGGACAAAAAAGTACCTAAGGGTTTATGGGTTTTTCCATTGACATCTGGTCTCACCTTATTGGCTCAGGATTTTAATTAACTCCCCTCCCTGTTCCTTGTGAAATCATGTCGACATCTCTTTCACGTTGCAGTGCATAGCTAGTTGTGGTATTTTGTTAAATTGTATTTTTACATGGTGTTCCAAAATATATTGTGCCTGACATAGCACCATAACCATCGGTATCAACCCTAATCACTAATACGCACAACACCAAATCAATGGCAGGGCCTTGGACTTGAGCTCCTTGCCATGATTCAAATACAATATATACATCATGTACAATTTCAATACCATGGAGTCAAAACTGAGTTATTACATTCCCCTCCCCCTTACATTATCATTGTCCTCAGTGCTTTACAAAATTGAACAAAAATTGATGTTCCAATCGCATGGCATCCTCCAGCTCCCACATAGCCTCAACAAGACTTTAGTGCTTCCACTGCACCTTTACCTGTCCAACGAATTGATTCTGGAGCACTGTGGCCTTCCAGTCAAGGATGCGCAATGGGTCGATTTGGAACTCTCCCTCGAGTTCCACCTGGATCACATCCCAATCAATCACATGGTTAGGGTCATGTACATATTTCTTAAGCAAAGAAACATGAAAAACATTATGATCTCTAGTGCTAGTAGGAAATGCAAGTCTATATGCAACTAGCCCTATTCTTTCAAGCACTTCAAATGACACAACTTCCAAGCTTCAAGGAACTCTTTCTTAGCCTCACTCTGAGGTAAACATGATCCCCAACACTGAACTCTCTATGCACTCTATGCTTATGCATAGCTCTTTTGTCTGTCTTGGGCTGCTTTCATGTTCTGCCTTATCTTTGCAACCTCTTGCTCCATTTTCTTGAGCAATTATGGACCAAGCACAATCATGTTCACTAGATTATCCCAAGTTACTGGTGTCCTACACCTTCTTCCATACAAAGATTCATATGGAGTCATTTCCAATGATGTTTGTTGTCCATTATTATAGGAAAATTCTACCGATTGTAAATAATCTTCCCACTTGGTTGGTTTTTCCATCACATACATGCGAATCATGTCTTCAGGCACTTGATTCACCCTCTATGTCTATCCATCAGTCTCAGGATGGTAGGCAGTGTTAAAGTTCAACTTTGTACCCAAATCTGCAAATAAACCCTTCCAAAACTTAGAAGTGAACTTGGTATCCCTGTCAGAAATGATTGCCTTTGGCAAACCATGCAATCTGAAGATCTCCTTCATGAATATCTTTGAAATGGCATCAGCTTTATATGTGGACTTAACTGGTATAAAATGTGATGCCTTTGTCAACTTGTCCACCAAAACCATTATGGAATTATGTTGTCTCCAAGTCATTGGCAATCGTGTAAAATAAAATCCATGGAAATAATTTCCATTTCCATTATGAAACTTGCAAAGGTTTCAAAAAACCTGTTGGGTGTTGATGCTCAACCTTCACCTGCTAACATTTCATGCACATAGAAATATACTTAGCAATGTCCTTTTTCGTTCCTGGCCAAAAATCATTGCTTTCTGGCTATAGCAATTGTTTTCTGATATCATGGGTGACCAGAATATGGAGCTTGATGGATCTCATCCATAACGATTATCCTCAAGTCTGCCACATTTGGAATATAAATTATGTTCTTATAGGTAAGAATTTCATCTTCTTCCAATTTATACCCCTCATACTTCTTCAAGGCTTTGCTGCTGCAACTTATCCTTTATCTACACATACATTTCATCCTCAGCAGTATGATCAACAATTTGTTGTCTCAAATCTTGTTGGCAAATACTGAGAGATGCCACATGCAATTCATGCACCTTCCTGCTGAGTGTATCAACCATTTTATTCTCTTTTCCTTTTATGTGTTTGATTTCAAAATCAAACTCACACAAAATCTCTAGACATCTAGCTTGCCTAACATTTAATGTTGGTTGATCAAACAAATATTTCAGACCACAATGGTGTGTACTTAGCTCAAACTTTCTTCCCATTAAGTTAATGCCTCCACATCTTGAGAAGATGTACTACGGCTGCAAGTTCTAAATCATGAGTGGCATAGTTATTCTCATGATCCTTCAATTTTATTGACTCATAGCATACCACATGGTTGTCTTGCATAATAACTCCTCCAAGTCCTTGATTACATGTATCAGTACACACCACAAAGCAGGGATGATTTTAAGGAACCATACTTATTTAAAAGTGTATAAATGTTGGCGAATATTACCAATTCTTAAAACGCCAACTATAAAATGATTGGCGATATTTTTCAAAAAATATTTTAATTTCCAAGGATTTTATATCATTTATATAATAATTTGGCGATTTTTAGGGTGAAAAAATTTTACCCCATCAAAATTGGGCGAAACAGGGCTTCAAAAAATGCAAAATGGTGAATGTTTTTTGGAGAAAAACATGGAAAAATAGCCCACTGGGCTAAAATTCGCCCCTAAAATTATCCCTGCCACAAAGTCTTTTTTTGGATCTGCAATCTTTAATATTGGTGCACTTGTAAGAAGATTCGTCAACTGTTGGAAACTTTCTTCACATCCCAACGTCCATTCAAACTTTATCCTCTTCTTTTGCAAAGAAGTGATTGAATGTGCAACCTTGGAAAATCCTTCAATGAACCTCCTGTAGTATCCTGCAAGTCCCATAAAATATCCTACATCTGTCACATTTCTTGGGGTTGGCCAATTCATAATGGCTTCAATCTTCTCAAGGTCCACAGATATTCCTTCATTTGAGATAATCTGACCCAAATAATGAATTCTATCTTTATAGAAGTCATATTTGCTCAACTTTGCATACAACTTATGCTCCCTTAGAAAATTCAATACCAATCTCAAATGTTCCTCATGCTCTTCTTCATTCTTAGAATATATAAGAATGTCATCAAAGAAAACAAGAACAAACTTGTCCAAATACTTGTTGAAAACACTATTCATGAGACACATAAATGTAGTTGGTGCATTTGTGAGACCAAATGGTACCACTACAAACCCATAGTGTCCATACCTTTTTATGAAGGTTGTCTTATGAATATCTTCATCCTTGATTCTTACATGATGGTAACCAAACCTCAAGTCAATCTTGGAAAATACCTTTGCTCCTCTCCTTTGATAAAAAAAATGTCATCAATTCAAGGTAGAGGGTATTTATTCTTCACAGTAACCTTGTTCAACTGTCTGTAGTCAATACAAAACCTGATTGTACTATATTTCTTTTTCACAAGTAGCACCAATGCTCCCCAAAGGGACACACTCATCTCAATATACTTCTTCTCCAAAAACTCTTGCAGCTACATCTTTAGCTCTAGAAATTCTGATGTGCTCATGCTGTAGGGTGTCTTGGATAGTGATGTTGATCCTGACACAAGTTCAATTGTAAAATCAATGTCTCTCTTTGGAGGAAGCCCCAGAACCTCATTAGGAAAAACATCCTTGAATTCCTGCAATACATGAAAGTCCTCCAACCTAGGATTTTCATTCTCTGTTGCCTCCAAAACATGGGCTGCATACAAATGGCAACCTTTCCTACAAAACTTTTTCAGCTACATTGTTGAAATATTCCTAACAGAAATCACCTTAGGAATGCCTCTTACAACTCTTGGGTTTCCTTCTTTATCCATGCACTGAAAATTTTTATTGTAAAAATCAAGCTTAATTCTGTGTGCTTCCAACCAATCCATTCCAATGAGAATATCATAGGAACTGTTAGTGCCAGAAATTGTTCTCAGACTACTAAAGAACAAGCCAACACAATCTCATAAAATAAAATTAAGTAAAATAGGTTTTTAGGGTTTTGGTTTAAAAAGCTTCATTAGCAAGGAGGAAATAAACATCTACAAGCTAATTCATAACTGAATCATGCAATTTATATAAACTGGAGATCAAACACATCCCAATAAGCCATAAACATTACACATGAAATACTAATTCCACCCACAGGCTACAAGCATTTACATGAATAAGCCTTTAAACAGGAAATGAAATTATAGACTGAGCGATCAACTAGATCAGAAATGAAAAAGCATGATAGGTAAAATGGATTATCAGTTTACATATAATCAATAACAGTCATCCACTTACATAAGAGTTATAAATGCTAGCCTGAGAAATTAAAGCTCCAAAAGCCTCTCCTTGAGTGAAAAATCCCATCCCAAAACTGCATGTTTGTCTTCCTTTTATCATTATAAAAGTAAAGTAGTTCCATAACTACCTTCTAGGTCGAAATTTGAAACAGTTACATCAATTAGTTACATGATAACTCAAAATCTTTAAAGACAAGCAACCCAAAAATAACAAATTGGATCTGGGGAAATTTGACGAATTTCTGAAAATTTGGGTCTCAAAGACGCCTTCATATTTCTCGATCCGAGACACCTGTGAAAAAATTGAGAGAGGTTTTTTTAAACAAGTCAGTTATGAACAAAAACCTCTCTTGGTTGTTAAAAATGCCCCTTCAATTGATTGTAATACGTTCTGCAAATTTGTGACTAAAACAAGAAATTATTAAATAATTCAAACCCTGCAAATAGGCCACAAAGATGAATTCGAATCTCTCAAACGATAACAGCTGTTGCAAAACTAAGAGAGGTTTTTGTGAATGAGTCTTTTTTGGACAAAACCTCTTTTGTCTTTCCATAATTCTTTTCCATCACCTCGTAATCTGCTCCCAATGATAATGATACAAACAGGAAAAACAGAGCTACTACAGGAATCTCCTCATGAAAATATTTGACATAGGACCCAAAATGAGGGTTAGATTATAAAAAAAACTTGGAATAAACTTTTATTATAAGTTTTTGAAAGCTTAAATATATAAATATTAACTAATAAGCCCAAAGACAAACCTTAAAACTAAAATAATGAAATAATTCAACCATTAAAAGCATTAAATCCAACAAAAATTACTGATTGTCAAAAAATCAACATAAAATGTAAAATCATTTTAAACCAACGGTTGAAAATTAGGACAAAAAAAACAGATAAACTAAGAACAAGATCTAGTTATAACATCTGGCTCTTGCTACGGGATGAAGTCCTCCTTGTGAAGCTTCAAGAACCTGTAGACCTTATGCCTTATTCATTGGGTGATGGAGTCATTTACCAAATCTCTGCAAATTTCTCAAACTCTGAACATATACCTATGAAATGACAAAATACTGCTACAAACCAACATACTGAAAAAAATAGACATGCTCATATAGCGATCTTATTCTGCTATTTACTCCTACTTATAATCGGAGGAAACAACCCAATCAAGTGTAATCACACTTCTAGTGAAGCCAAGAAGCCATTTGACTGAGAATCATAATTCCATGCATGCTATTGTTTGAGAAAACCCACAAAAGATGTGATAAATGCAATAAAGAGTATGTAGGCAACTAACACTTATGACTGGAAATAGGAAGTATGCCAAAAGCTGGAGCATTAGAAACCTTTGAAAAATACAACTCCATCCAAGAAGCCACGAGATCATGAAATTTCAGATTCAAAACTTCATGTCTTCATTATATTCATCATAAAGTGAAGCATTATCTTCCTCTCCATTGCTGTTCTTTTTAAACTTTGGATCAAGAATGGAAACCAAGGGCTTTTCAAACTGCTTCTCGACCTTTAAAAAAACCCTTAATCAAAACTTTAACAAATAAAATTCTGAAAGTGACCATAAGTCAAGAATGACAACTTATTTCTTATATCAATAGTAAGAGGTTGAAGAGCAGCAACTTCTTCTTCATAACATGATAATCTCATAGAAGGAACTAGGAAATTTCTACTATAATCTACTGAAAGTATATTATCATCGAAAAAGTCAGCAAACTGATATGAAGAATCAACACAAGCATCATTTATATCCTTGTTCATATGAAAATCTGAAAATGATGAAGAAAACTGTTTTAAATCTGAATGATACATACGTTCTTCTTCATGTTCATAAGCTTGTATATCTTCAACACGAACTTGATCTCGAAACATTTTGCAAGCTCGGATGTTCTCCTCCACTCCTTTTGCATCCTTAAAAAATTGTCTTAAAGATGATGATTTCCTTTCTAATAGGAAAAATACAAGATCTGAATGTCGATCCATAACATAATATACCATAGCAAGTTTTTCCAAAGGTTTGATCTCCATAGGCATACTGATATAAAAAATTTGAAACATCCAATTAAATTTATTAATCGGTTCATCATTCTCCCTTTTCAAACTATAAAATTCGGAAAGAAATTAATCATAAGATTTAGTCTTGCCCCAATACTTTAAAAATAAATCATGTAACTCTTCCCACGATCTAATTGAATCAGCTTTTAAATTTCGAAACCAAAACCCAACATCTCCACCAAAGGATTTCGAAAATAACCTCATGACAACATCCTTGTGCATGATTTCAAAATTATCAATGAAATTATGAAAAGATCCTAAATGTTTATCTGTTGTAATATGGTCTTTTCTAGTAAAATGGGGAAGATATTCAACAAATTACGAAGGGTAAGGATGTAAGAGAGATGGCAGCCTAAGAGGTTTAAACATCTCCTATCTGAGTCTAGACTAAAAATCTGTGAGTTGAAAATGGCGTTCAACAAGTTGTTCGCAAGTTTCAGTAGTAATGGTAGAAGGTAATAAATCAGCTTTATCCTCTACAAGATGACCAGAATAATCAGGTTCAACAGATATGGGTATATGTATATCATGTTACACATGTATTTCAAATGAAGGAATAGGATCAACATCAATAAAACAAGAAGAAGGCAGACTTTCTTCTTCCAAAGAGGGATATGAACTTAAAGGTTTATGATCATCGGAATAGACAAAACAAAAAATAATTCTTTTGACATGCAATGGGAAAGACGCAAAGGAACTGATGAATAAGAACAAAACCTCATGGAGGAAAGTAACAAGCTGATACCCAGTCTTTCCATTTGGCTTCTTCATTTTTCTATCAACAAAATTCTCCTTGTAGTAGAATCTTTAATCGTGGAGTCACCAACAAAAAAATGTAGTCTAAAAGATTTTATGACTTTGTTCACCTCTCAAAATTAGATGAATAATGATATCCTAGGGAAGATATACTTTAGCTTCGTCTCTGGCAACGACGTCAAAGATGTTAGTGCCAGAAATTGTTCTCAAACTACTAAAGAACAAGCCAACACAATCTCATAAAATAAAATTAAGTAAAATAGGTTTTTAGCGTTTGGGTTTTAAAAACTTCATCAGCAAGGAGGAAATAAACATCACAAGATAATACAGAACTAAATCATGCAAGTTAGATAAACTGGAGATCAAACACATCCCAATAAGCCATAAACATTACACATGAAATACTAATTCCACCCACATGCTACAAGCATTTACATGAATAAACCTTTAAACATGAAATGAAATTGTACACTGAGCAATAAACCAAATCATAAATGAAAAAGCATGATAGGTAAAAGGGCTTATCAGTTTGGATATAATCAATAATAGTCATCCACTTACATAAGAGTTATAAATGTTAGCTTGAGAAATCAAAGCTCCAAAAGCCTCTCCTTGAGTAAAAAATCCCACCCCAAAACTGTATGTTTGTCTTCCTTTTATTATTACAAAAGTAAAGAAGTTCCATAAATACCTTCTAGGTCGAAATTTGAAATAGTTACATCAATTAGTTACATGAAAACTCAAAATCTTTAAAGACAATTAACCAAAAAAAAAATCGGATTTGGGAAAATTTGGCGAATTTATGAAAATTTGGCGAATTTCTGAAAATTTGGGTCTCAAAGACACCTTCATATCTCTTGATCCAGGACACTTGTGCAAAAAATGAGAGATTTTTTTTTAAATGAGTATGTTATGAACAAAAACCTCACTCTTGGTTTTTAAAAATTCCCCTTCAATTGATCGAAATATGTGCTGCAAATTTGTGACTAAAACAGGAAATTATTAAATAATTTAAACCCTACAAATAGGCCACAAACATGAATTCGAATATCTCAAACGATAACAGCTATTGCAAAACTGAGAGAGTTTTTTGCAAATGAGACTATTGTGGAAAAAAAAATCTTTTGGTTTTCTAGAATTGGTTTCCATCACCTTGTAATATGCTCCCAATGATAATGATAAAAACAGGAAAAACATAGCTGCTACAGGAATCTCCTTATGAAAATATTTGACAAATGACTCAAAATGAGGGTTAGATTATAAAGCAAACTTGGAATAAACTTTTATTATAATTTTTTGAAAGCTTAAATATATACATATTAACTAATAAGCTGAAAAGACAAACCTTAAAACTAAAATAATGAAATAATTCAACCTTTAAAAGCATTAAATCTAACAAAAATCACTAATTGTCACTGAAATCAACATAAAATGTAAAATCATTTTAAACCAATAGTTGAAAATTAGGACAAAAAGAACAGATAAACTAAGAACAAGATCTAGTTATAACAGGAACCAAGTGGCAGAACATTCAAATCTACATAAGTGACTAACCCATTTATGACCAATGGACATCTTTCTACCATTTCACTAAATATTCTCCTGGTTTGAGTAGCTAATTGAACTAACCATGATTTTCTATGCTTTAACTTCTTAAAATCACAAATCTCAACAACTCTAGGGAGTAATATAACTCTGAGTATATCCAGGGTCAATCAAAATAGAAACAGATTGCTCAACAATCTTACCTTCAACTTCAACCACAGTTGACTGGTGATCTTCCTGTAGGTCCTCTAGCACTGCATAAATCCTAGGGAAATTCCTTGCTACTTGACCCACAGTTTCAACTTATTGAATGTTGTGAGCTTGCCTTACATACCCATTCTCAAGTGGACAGTTCTTGTGCATGTGGTTTTATCCACATCTCCAACATTGAAGTGGTTCTCTGATCTCTTTTAGATCTCTTGGCCTATCCCCCTTCACTCTAGTTGGTTGAGTCATAGCTTGTGATGGCTGCCTCTGCTGATTTTGGAAATGAGAAGGTTTGAAACATTTATTCCTTTGGTCCAACTTTTCATTCTTCTTTTCCTTCCATGCTTTATGGTAATCGAGTTTTCCTTTGTTCTGATTGTAGCAATATATAGCCTCTTCTAGAGTTCCAGGTTCATCAAAATCAATCCTGTCTTTGTAAGATTGAGGTATCCCACTCAGAAAATGTTGAATTTTCACTTTATCATCTCTGATGTACCTAACATACCTCAACAACTCCAAGAATTTATTTGCATATTCTTCCATGGTCAGCTGTCCCAATTTCAGCTCATGGAACTCTTTAATCTTGTCATCATAGTACCTATCATAGAGGTACTTTTGCTTGAAATACTTCTTGAATTGTTTCCACACAATATTTCTATCATTAATCTTCTTCACTTTCCTGAGGTCCTCCCACCAAATAGATGTTCTTCCATTCATTTTGAAGATGGCTACCCTTGCCTTCATATGCCCATAGTAGTCTTAGACTTGAAAATACTTTCTCATCCCAAGAATCCAAGCTTCAGCTTCTTGACCAAACTTATACCTCACCATTATAGATAGGAGGCCTTGCCTTCTTAAATTCATCACATGAACTGTTCCAGTAATGCATCTTTCTGTTATTCCTGTGAGATGATTATCTTGAACCCCCGATGGATCCTTCAGAATCAGATGATCCACCAGAAGACCTTTTTCTTCTCCTAACACTGCCCTTACTTCCTTTCAGATTTACTTCCCGATGCCCAGAGTTCATCCGCCTTTGGATGTATGTCAAACTATGCAGCATGGTTGTGTTCAACTAATTCTTCTCTTATTGAGCTTTAATCATTCTTTCATTATCTTCTCTATAACTTTGCATCTCCACCCTTATGATTCTCATGGTGGCTGCAAAATATGGCGGAGTCTCTCGATATCTCCTTCCATTGGACTTTCTTTCAGCATTTCCAACTCGAATGTTTTTCTCCATAGAATCTACCTCATGCTCATAGGTATCATGTGCATCATTCATGCTGTAGATTCTCATGGCTGAGCCAAAAATTGACTTTTTCAAACTTCACTATGACTCTGCAAAAATGTGTTAATAAACATGTTGTTAGTTGCACAGTAATTTCAGAATTAAAATACCATTGTTAGCTGTAATGTTGCAACCAATAGCTCTAAAAACTATTCACTCGACCCATCCAGGCCCAATGTTGTAACCAATAGCTTTGATACCACAATGCCACGTCCCCTCCCATCTTGGAGGAGAAATGCAACCTCAACTGCTCTGATATACCACGATGTCCATGAACCCGGTTCCCGCACACCTGACCGATATGCAAAATAAAACTTCTTATTTATTTCTCTTAAACCACAGTCATGGGCCATTTTTATCCATTTACCTTCATGCTTAAACATAAACATCACTATAATAGTCGTTCCACATCTCACAAATCCATTCTATAAGCAGAAAATTCGTTCCGCACTAAACCTGACCTTTCCGACTTTCACATTCTGCCCTTTCGTCTTTTGCTATGGACTTTGGGAATCAGAACTTTCCAAAACAACCACTTTGTCTTTTAACTTTCTTCCTTCTGAATTCTGTCTTTTGGCCTTCCGCTGCAGGCCTCAGAAATCGAAAAACCCACGAAATGATCACTTGTCTTTTGAATTTCCACCTTTTGACTTCCGCCTTTTCGCCTTCCACTGCAGACCTCGAAAGTCAGAAACTCCATGAAATGATCACTTGTCTTTCGACATTCTGCCTTCCAACTTCTTCCTTTTCTCCTTCCGCTACGGACCTCAGAAATCGGAAAACCCACGAAATGATCACTTTCCTTTCGACTTTTCGCCTTCCAACTTCCACATTTTCGCCTTCCGTTACGGACCTCGAAAATCGGAAAAACAACTTTTTGTCTTAACCGTTTTCTCATTTTCTGCCTCCCACCTTCCTCCTTCAGTAGGAGGATTCCGAGGTGCGGAAAACACACTTTTTCCTTAGAATTTTCAATCCTTTTTCCACTTCTGTATTCCTCCTTCCGTGGGTGGATTTCGAGGTGCGGAAAACCAACATTATGCCTTTTTCTTTTTCTCTGTTCCACCTCCCACCTTCCATAGGAATATTCTAGGGTGTGAAAAACCAACATTATGCCTTTTTCTTTTCCTCTGTTCCACCTCTCGCCTTCCACCTTTTGAAGGTAGATTCTGGGGTGTGGTAATCTTTACGTCATATGCCGTCTAACTCTATAACTAGGATTCTAGCCTCCATGATCATAAGAAAAATGAATTGAAACATCAAGGCATATACAGATGCAAATGCAGGGACATTTAATCAACAATAAAATTTACTTCGTTCATTAATAATCATTCAACATAATCAACACATTCATAAGAAAATACATCGCAAAAATAACACAACAGGGAATACTTATCTTGAAGATGAAGTTGTCCCACAACTAGCTATGTCCTTGCAAAGTTCTACCCAACCATAGGCCAGTGTGTTCATTAATATCTCAACACCATTTCCAACCCCAAGCTGGGCATCATTTCCACAAGGATCTATGGAACAACAGACTCACACATAGCCAGAATACATCAACATAGTCAAGCCAACCTACAGTTGGGTTTCTCAGACTGTTTAGCCAAGCCAATATATAATTAGGTTTATTAGGATGTAGGCAACAAGCCAAAACACTACTGGGTTTATCAGGCCACACAATTAAGCCAACAAACAATTGGGTTTATCAAACTGCACACAGTCAACCCAACATTCACATTAAGGACCAGCCAAGCCAACAGATGGGTTTCACATGCTACACAACCAAGCCATCTCAATGCTGGGTTTCACAGGCTACTCAGCCAAGCCAACATTTACATTTGGGTTTCACAGGTTGTCCATCCAAGGATCACACATGGCCAAATTCACAACAAGACACATCCAAGCCAACTACCAGTTGGTTTTATCAAACCGCTCAACCAAGCCAATATCCATTTGGGTTTATCAAGATGCCCAACCAAGCAAATATACCATTGGGTTTCACATGTTGTTAGCCAATCCGATCTCCTTTGGGTTTCACACGCTACTAAGGAAGTGGAAAGGTAGAATGGCTAAGCTAGTGGATCATTCAAGAACTAGGGACACCCCCATAATATCTATCTGGCCTGGCATCCACAATACCTACACACCCAACACAAGGACACATCCCCTTCTCTGTTACACAGTCCCTTGCACTATGCCTTCCCTTCTAGTGCTCTTTAGGGCGTGCATAGAATATTCACTAGACACTCTTATATTTTTGTGAGGTTCTTCTATGCACGAGGTTTATCAAGCCCATTCGGCGTCTCTTCCACTCCTATGTCTTTCATACAGTTCAGACCCAAACTAGGGCACACATAACAACAAGCCACAGGGAGACACAGTAACATAAGGCTCCACTCTATAACACAGACAACTAGGTTTGCATACCACTCTATAAAATAGGAAAAATAGTGTTTTACTTGCACACAAGAGACCAGGGTTTCATACCACACTGTCACACATGAAAACGTTGCAGAACCACTCGTCTGCGACTCGAGATAATTGATACATCATAATGAACAATAATCCACAATCCACGTCTCCTTGAATGAACAATGAATCCCACCACGAATGGGAAGAAAAATTACCAAGACATTTAGCGCGTCTGGGGATGATGGAATAGGCACCCATCCCCGTGATTGCTTGCTTCAGAAACAAGAACGTGGCTTCCCCAGACTGTAGACTTGCAAGCTTGCTTAGACACGAAATCTGACCACCATGCCTTGCTCTACCAAAGGCATTAACTACCTCAACCAACTTATAGAAGAAATGAATGATTGAGGACAAAGGACAAAAAGGTAGTTGAGGTTTTATGGGTTTCCCCATTGACATTTGGTCTCACCCTATTGGCTCAAGAATTTGACTAACTCCCCTCCCTATTCCTTGTGAAATCATGCCCCCATCTCTTTCACGTTGTACTGCATAGCTAGTTGTGGTATTTTATTAAATTGTATTTTTACATGGTGTTCCAAAATATACTACGCCTGACTTAGCACCATAACCATCAGTATGAACCCTTATCACCGATACACACAACACCAAATGAATGGCAGGGCCTTGGACTTGAGCTTCTTTCCATGATTCAAATACAATATATACATCATGTATAATTTCAATACCATGGGGTCAAAACTAGGGTATTACAAGGATTATGTTATACATTACTAAAAATATAAAATACTAAAAATACATCATTTCAATAATTAGATTTTAACATCCTCGATAATCTTTCATCCACTTGTAGATTACCAGCTTATGTTTTGTTTGCATTTATTCATCCTCACCTTGCAAAGAATGATTTCATAGTTGAAGGGCCCCTTAGCATTAAATGAGAGGAGGTCCTCTGTCGCATAAAGTCTTTGTTTTATTGGAATTTTCTCAAAGATAATGTCATCCATGGAGAGGTAGTTACCATATCAAATGTCCAGTCACATCCAACACTAATGTAATCTATATTGTTGCAGAGGCTGGCGTTAATATTTGGAGTGCCCAAAGGAGACCCAATAACAATGTAAATAATTAAAAAACAATTTAATATTGATAAACCAAACACATGTTAGCTTTAGGATCAGTTTAGTGGGATTTCTCATAAATGAATATTTGAACCTTTCCCCTCGTAAAGTGAGAACTTTGATGATTGATCTATGTATAGAACAGTTCCATTGGAGGTATTTTTTCACAGTTATATATACATCTCTATATCAACAAAAATAATTCCAAACACATTGTTGGTTCAATTCCTCACAAAGATTTAATTATTTCAAAATGACATGGTTAGGGTTCGATTCACATCGTTCTCCTCATACACCTTAATCTACCAAATTAAGCCACTTATTCCTCAAAATTACAAGTTGGTAGACTTAATAATTTTCAGTATCATTTGTTTCAGCTTAGTAAACAGGGTATACTCTTGTGGATAAAAGACATAGAGAAGACTGTATTCATGCATGCTCAAACCTAGTTCGTTGTGCCCTTTATGGAGGAGTATAGAAGACCAGGAACCCGTCCTTTTTATTTTTCTCAAATGATTTGAAGGTTTTTCGCATCGATCAGGACAACCTAGCATACCAAAATTTCTTTTAGGGGAATGGGCTTAGGTAAATCCTTTTTTTCCAGAACTTCCGGAAAATATGAATAATTACAATGGCTACAAATTACAATCAAGCAAATTACAAAATACAAATTATGCAATAAGTTTAACGTATCACATCATAGTGCATATATAGCCAATAAATTTTTGTAATGAATTTTAGGACTCGTTAGACAATACTTCATCTAGAAAATTGGGCTCCAAGTTATTGCTTAAGCAAATCAAATCCTGCACTTCAAACTTAAGCTTAAGCTACTCCTTAATCTATGCTATGAACAGTTGATATGTGTAGACATCAATATATATAAAAAGGAGGACTTGAACTCTGATGCTTAAATAGAAAACCAAAGTATAAAATAAATTTGGAAATTATCTTAAACATTTCATTCTCAAGGACAAACAAAGTACCAATATAGTGTGATAAGGATTTTAATAGTCTTAAGAATGTATATAATAATGATAACCCAAAAGAAAAGTTTAATATAAGTTAAAACACCTCCAACTACCTATTCTCCAGGTAATAATTAATGGGTAGACACCCATCTTATAGAAAGTGAAGAGAGACATTTAGAATGGTAAAAGTCTCAATATCTACTAAGAGAAGTTGTGATGAGGCTATCCCTCTTCAAATAGGGTTTCCAAATCAAGCGTAACCCAATAAGCATACATGTAACCACACTTGGATTTAAAGTATTTCTTATTGAGGTCATCATGGGAGGCTTACATAGTGAAAGATGCAAAATTAGGTTTTATACTAATAGGAATGAAATGGAAAAACAAACAAACTGAGTGTTAAATTGTAAACTTACCCTACTCGGAAGTTTAATAATATTTTGGGGTAGCATTCTCATGGCTCTTTGTCCTTTTCTACCTGAACATTAAAAATTAAATATCAGTACAATTATTAAATATCATTACGGGTATACTATAATATAAGCCATATGTAAGATATGGGTTGATTGTGACTATAAAATAATAGTGCTTATAATAGACAAGCCAAGACTATGACATCCATGGGTATAGGAACTTTTATTACCTGTAAATAATGTTACAGCCAACCACACTGCTCTTTTTCATCTGATGAACCCAGTAACTGTGCAACTGTAGTCGGGTGAACCCAGTAATTGTGCAATATAAGGAACCCTTGCAACTGAGCATAACTGTCAAACTCACGAACCTGGTAAGGTTTGGTAGCTTGAAATTTTTGAAGGATGACTGTGGAAACCTAGTAGAAATATAGAGAAACTTGCTTCATGGGAACGAACTCATTATGGACTTCCTTCGAGGGTAATTTTTAAAATGATTTTACCCTATCACATATATCATGAAGCAAGAACAATAGCCTATACATCAAAAAAATGGAAAGTATGATGAGTGCTCCATCCATTCTCTGTTGATTTCATCTTAGGAATTTAAAGGAGGATACTTGAACCATGTATAAAATACCATAACAATGAATTAAGCGATTTAATTTAAGTAATACCTAAAATTAAATAATTTAGGTAAGCACAAGGATAACTCTCATCCCTTCAATGTGGAATCTCTATCTAGAGACTTTGAGTAAGGAGATGCATTTGAAGAGCCTTAAGACTTAGTGATTAAGGACCAAATATGAATATAAAAGGGAATTTTTTTTCCATGTGTTTCTAAGAAATATTCGTTAGGGATGATTTTAAGGAACCATACTTATTTAAAAGTGTCTAAATGTTGGTGAATCTTACCAATTCTTAAAACACCAACTATAAAATGTTTGGCGATATTTTTCAAAAAATATTTTAATTTCCAAGGATTTTATATCATTTATATAATAATTTGGTGATTTTTAGGGTGAAAAAAGTTTACCCCATCAAAATTGGGTGAAACAAAGCTTCAAAAATTGCAAAATGGCGAATCTTTTTTTTTTTAGAAAAGCCCCTAAAAATAGCCCATGGGCTAAATTTCGCCCCTAAAATTATCCCTGATATTCATGTGTCAAAAACTCCATCCACCTGATTAAATTCATCATGGTATAGACCAATAATGACTACATACGAGCGGTAGGGTGGATTTTCCTCTACCTCCACTGAAACCTTTTCCTCCGTCTTTGGGAGATATATCTGTACTAGAGAGTTCAGTTCTCGATCTCTTTTTTTATGTGTGTATAGTTGTCTCAGAATATTCGACAATTTGTTATTTTTTAGTCCCTTCACTCTTGATGATTTTTTTGGAGCTTTAAACTAAATCTTTCTAATACACCTCGCATATATGGAAGTCGAATAGATGGAAAAAAACAAAGCCAATGAACCTCAAAAAGAAACGCTACAAGATTCACGAGTTTTAAATCCCTTAATATTTTAAATCTTTCTACAAGATCTTGTATGGATTGATAGTTCTCTTTTTTGTGAGTTTTTTATCTGCAATAGTCGCAGAAAAAAAGTGACGAGACTATAAAATAACTTTTGCGGTATTGGTCAGAGTTGTGGTCACTTCCCATATTTTTTGTAAATATCACAATATTAATTAGGTATCTAGATCGGGATGGGCGATGGGGTCAGTTTTGGTGCAACAACCCCTCCCCATAGTGCTAGGAAATTGTTAGTGAGGTCTCCATATATATTTAATACAATGCATCATACCTACTTTCTTCCTACATTGGATTTGGCTAACTCCTGTATTTTCCTCAGTAATGGTATATATTTGATTCAATTGTGAAAGACCAAAAGTTGCGCTAGTAGAAGGAATCTTTGCCAAATGTATGTGGGTATTAGGGTTCCAGGCTGACCTACCGATGAAGGTTCACAAGTAAATGAAGCTACTAAGTTTCAGAACATTACACCCTATCAAGGCTCACCTCCATTTAAAGGTTTGCAGCATCGGAAACACCTCTTTCTTGTAAATTTACTACTTAATATTTACCTTTCTTGTAAATTTACTACTTAATATTTACCTGGAGCAACTTGTGTTGTTATAGTTATGGGTGCTCCTATGACATATAGAATAAACAACTACTCCACTGACTGCTTCATTGACAGAATTTATAGATATACATGCCCCTACCTTTTCCTCTACCTTTTCTTCTCTTTCCTCTGTAGAGCACAATAAGTGGGGATATTAAAATAAACATAAAAAGTGTGTTAAATGCAAATACAACGATAAAAAAACTTAGAATGTAGTTGCCTGTCAATTCTATATGAATATTCAGTGAGACAACGTTGCAGCATACTGTGAGTTCTGTTGGACCTCTAGAAAAGAAATGCTTTCAACGCAAGATTCATGGGGTTCAAATGGCTATATACATTACGGATAAATTTATGTAATTGGCCACCATAAAAACTCCTAATTCGGATGATGAATCAATTATTTGTATCTTGTATAAATTATACAAGATACAATAATCAAATTTCAGTAATAACATTTAAAGTACATACATCCATACCAACAAAAACTTCATCTCAATAACGTTTAACATAAATAACTACTACTACTTCATCAAGAACAACTATTCATATCGGAGTATGCATTTACTCTTCGCATAAACTATGTGTTAGAATAATCAACCCATAGTTACCTACCTTAGACATTAATTTAATTATTTTTGTCTTATTACCTAGTTTCCTAGTTTCCATTCTATGCTAGTTTCCTTCTACAAGTCCTAGAAGTAAACACATGCTAAAAATGAGTCATGGAGCACTTGGGAAACATCTTGGAAACCCAATTTAGCATGTCTACTTTATTCCAGATCCTTCAAAGTGCATATCTTCTTTTTCTGAAAAGTTGCCTTGTTTTATTTTGATTTAAGGAAAAAGGAAAAGCTAGACTACGTGTAGTTGATTTGTTTTTTTCCCACATCATCCTCCCTCCTTTTCTCCAAAGAAAAGCATGTATGAGTTGTATTTCTATCCCTCATTAGCTTTCCCACTTGACTTAGCAAATTCGTGAGCATCTTCGTAGATTTGGAAACTGCTTTATGCACCTATGGGGGATTTGACTAGATTTAGTAAGCCTACTTTTTCACTATTTCGAATGGCATCTTTATGCATTCGATTCTCTCATGTAATTATATATTTCAGCAGCATAGTACTTCACAAGATTGGTTATTTTACACTTATTTAATATAGATTACTATTATGCTCCAATTTCAGTCTCCTTTGGTGTGAATTTTGCATGTTTGATTAGCAATTTTGTGAGAGTAATTGTTCTATCTCTTGGGTTCAATTTCCACATGGTATCAGAGCCTTTGTAGATCGATTTCTCTCCTTCCTTATTTCTATTGCAGGTTCGACATCTTGAAGGGGAGCGCATTCTGCTGACTGGTGGTCATAGTTTTTGAGCTATGGACCAATCTTAGAAGATCATCTTGACTTCATTCAATTTCTTTGAGTGGAAAGATGAGATGGAGATATTTTTCAGAGAGAAAGGTATTTATAGGGTGACTATCACAATTGAGGCAGATCCCAATGTAGCTACAGAGAAAATTAAATGGCACAACAGGAGGGATGAGACCTATGGTCTTTTGTGTTTAACCATTTCAAGAGACCTCCTCTTCCATCTTGATGGATTGACATCACCAAATAAAGTGTGGGAGAAGCTAGAAGAGATTTTTGGAAATACAGATGAGATGAGAGGACATCAAATCGAGAATGAGCTGATCTCCTTGAGTCCTAGTAGCTTCGAATCATTGCAACTCTACTTTTCCAAGTTTAAGGCCCTTGTTTTGCAGTTGAAATAGTGTGGGATTGAAAAGAAGGAAGAGCAACTAGTTTTGGCCATACTCTCTAATATTGCTCCTGACTATTCATTGTTTTTTTCAACCTTCCATGCCACCAAGTTGACATCTCGAGCTTGGAAGATGCCTAGGCTTGCAGAGTTCATGGAATCCCTCACACGGGAGCAAGATAAGTCGGTAATGATGGGCACCATCAAACCTTCCAAAGACCAAGATTTTCTTGCTGGAGATTTAAGGATGGATTCAAAAATCAAGAAAAAATCTAAAAAGACGCCTAAGCAAAAGAGAGACAAGAACAAGTCTCAAGAGGAGCCCCAAGGTTCCAAGAAGAACTCCTAGAAGAACAACAACAAAGGAGAAATGAGCAAGTGCGCATACTGTAGTAAGGGCTATCATCCTGAGAGATCTTGTATGAAGAAGCAAATTGACATGTTGACCCAACTCCTAGAGAAGAATAACATCTCCCTTCCTAATTGCTCAAAGAAGAGGGAAGGAGGATCAAATTCAGAGGACGGAGAGAGAGTACATGCCTTGGTTGCTGGCACATCAAGATCACCTAGCTTCATCATAGACTCTAGAGCTTCTAGACATATGGTTTCAACAAAAGAGACATTCTCCTCTCTTTACATGTCAAAAGGTCCACCAATAGTTTTTGGAGATGACTCTCTCACTGATAGTTTGGGGAAGGGAAGGATTGATCTTGAACATGGTAAGTTCAATAATGTGTTGTATGTTCCAGGTCTTTCCTCTAATCTCTTGTCAGTGTATCAAATGACTCATACTAGGTCACCAAAGAAGGTCATTTTATCCCCTGATTATGTTGAAATCACTGAGATTTCGAATGGTAAAGTCATAGCAAAAGGTGTTGTAGATCACACTTTGAAGGTATACAAGTTTTCCCATTTTCTACCCTACTCAAACCCCTCTGTTCTTATGATTCATGCTAATGAAGCAAGAAAGCTTTGGAATGAAATATTTGGCCATATTAACTACAATTATCTTTCTGATTTGAGTGAAAAAGATATGGTCATAGGGTTACCAAAGATCAGGTTTTCTAAGGGAGTTTGTCAAGGTTGTATCCTAGGAAAACACCTAGAGCACAAGTATGAGAAAGCTAGTTATGAGAGAACCTCTGCACCTCTTGAGCTGATCCACGGTGGAATTTCTGGTCCATTTCCTCATATGTCGATGAGTCAAGCCAAATATGCACTGACCTTCATAGATGACTTTTCCATGTATTTTTGGGTCCACTTCCTAAAGCATAAGTCTGAAGTTTTTGACCTCTTCAAAGTCTTTAGAGCCTTGGTTGAAAACCACTCTGGGAGGAAACTCAAGATCCTCAGATCTGACAATGGTGGTGAGTATGTAAATTCTAAGTTCATTCAGTATTGTAAATATGTAGGTGTTCAGATGAAACATTCAATCCCTTACACACCACAACAAAATGGTGTTGATGAGAGAAAGAACAGATCACTAAAGGAGATGGCAACCTGCATGATGGAGGCTAAGAATTTTCCACCAAATTTTAGGGTCGAGGCTATAAAATGTGCATCCTACATCTATAATATGGTTCCTCATAAGCATATTGATGGTATGACTCCTTTCGAAGCTTGGAGTGGGCACAAGCCAGATGTGACCCATTTCAGGATTTTTGGCTCAAAGGCTTGGGATAGAATTCTAACTGAAAAGAGGAAGGCTTTGCAGCCTCAAAGCCAAGAGTGCCTATTTGTTGGGTATTCTAAAGATTCAAAAGGGTTCAAGATGATCAAATTGAGCACTAACAAATATTTAATTGAAAGAAGTGTTCAGTTTCAAGAAGAGCCTTTAGTAGCAGTTGAAGTTGGAGAGTCTTCTTCACCACCAGATCCATTTATTGTAATTGAAGAGACTAATGAGTTTGGTGATTCTGATATTTATGATAATGATGATTTGATTGCATATCCTAATATTCCTACAAGACCAAAATGGGTAGGGAATACCATTCATGCAGTTGGGGAACTAGCTGGTAATCCTAGTGACACTAGGAGGACTAGATCTCAGTTTGAGAGTGCCCTTTGTGTGAAAGATCCTTTATTTGCCGAGAATTTATATCTGATGTTTGAATCAAATCCACAGACATATGAAGATGCAACACATGATCCAATATGGCAAACAGCCATGAAAGAAGAATTCAGCTCACTCCAAAAGAAAAACACTTGGGAACTGGTTGATCTTCCCCCAGGGAGGAAGCTAGTTCAATGTAACTGGGTTTTCAAGACTATGTTTGCTACTGATGGTTCACCTTTTAAATATAAGGCAATATTGGTAGCCAAGGGCTACTCACAAGTACATGGTGTTGACTACAATGAAACCTTTTCACCAATGGCAAAGATGGACTCCATAAGGCTAGATCTAGCCATTGCAACTTCGAAGCAGTGGGAGGTACATCACATGGATGTGAAGTGTTCTTTCCTAAATGGAGATCTCACTGAAGAGATTTACATGCAGAAACCTGAATTGTTTGTTTCTAATCCATCTTTAGTGTGCAAGTTAAAGAAATCATTGTATGGTCTCAAGCAAGCCCCCAGGTCTTGGTATGCCAAGATTGATGGCTTTTTGATATCACTGAGTTTTGTTCAATGCAAGTATAATCCTAATGTCTATTTGAAGCTTATTCATGGTTCTTTGATGATTATTTTCTTGTGTGTGGATGACTTTCTGATTACAGGAAGTTCAAAGAAAGAGATTTCCTCCTTGAAGGATGCAATGAACCATGCATTTTCTATGATAGATTTGGGATTGTTGAGCCAATTCTTGGGTCTCGAAATTGCTCAATACCAACATGGAATCAAAGTACATCAGTCCAAGTATGATTTGTATTTGCTGAAAAATTTCAACAAGAAATATTGCAAGCCAAGAAAGACTCCCTTCCTCTCAAGAGTTAAGCTTGAAGAAGCAGGTTCTTCTCCTATGGTAAATAATACACTGTATAGGCAGTTGATTGGGTGTTTGATTTATCTTACACACACTTGACCTAATCTATCTTATGCAGTTAGTGTGGCTTCAAGATACATGGATCAGCCTCATGAGATCCATTGGAGGGCAGCCAAAAGGATCCTAAACTTTGTTCAAGGAATAAGAACTCATGGGATCTTCTACAAAGCAAAATCTGATCTTGATTTGATTGGGTTTACTGATAGTGATTGTGCAGGTGACAACACAGATCAAAAGTCTACATCAGGATATGTGTCCATGCTTGTAGAAGGACCAATCAGCTGGTCAAGCAAGAAGTAGAGTGCCATAGCACTCTCATCCACAGAAATAAAGTATAGAGGAATTGTAAATGCAACAACTCAATGTTTGTGGTTGCAGGGGATACTTGGAGAATGTGGCTTCGAATCAGAGTTTTCAACTATTATCTACTATGATAATCAGAGCACCATTCAAATCTACAATGATCCAGTTCAGAGACAGCAAACCAAGCACATTGAGATCCATATGCACTACATCAGACAACTTCTGCATGATGGCACCATTGATCTACTCTTCTGTGCATCTTCAGAACAAGTAGCAGACATCTTCACCAAAGTTTTTTGTAATAAGACCTTCAGCAATCTCAAATCACTGTTGGGGATTGCTGATCATTTTGTGAAGCATGATTGATGACACGATTTCCAAAATTTTGTTTTCCCTATCCATGTTTAAGGGAGGATTTTCCCACTGGGTTTTTGCCTCTTTGTTTGGTTGTATGGACAAGCAGTATCTAAAGGGTTACTAAGCCTTGTTTCTAAGCCCTGTAGTTTTCTATTATTTATTCATAAAGTCAGGATTAAGGGGGGTTGTTAGAATAATCAACCCATAGTTACCTATCTTAGACATTAATTAATTATTTTTGTCTTATTACGTAGTTTCCTAGATTCCATTCTATGCTAGTTGCCTTTTACAAGTCCTAGAACTCAACGCATGCTAAAAATAAGCCATGGAGAGCTTGGGAAACATACTAGAAACCCAATTTATCATGTCTTGTTTATTCCAGATCCTCCAAAGCACATATCTGCTTTTTCTAAAAAGTTGCCTTGTTTTATTCTGATTTAAGGCAAAAGAAAAAGCTAGACTAGGTGTAGTTGACTTGTTTTTGCCCACATCATCCTCCCTCATTTTCTCCAAATAAAAGCATGTATGATTTGTCTTTCCATCCCTCTTTAGCTTTCCCACTTTAATTAGCAAATTGTGAGCATCTTCATAGATTTGGAAACTGCTTTATGCACCTATGGGAGATTTGACTAGATTTAGTAAGCCTACTTTTTTACTATTTCGAATGGCATATTTATGCATTCGATTCTCTCATGTAATTATATATTGCAGCAACCTATTACTTCACAAGGTTGGATATTTTACACTTATTGAATACAGATTAGTGTTATGTTCCAATTTCAGTCTCCTTTGGTGTGAATTTTGCATGTTTGATTAGTAATTTTGTGAGTATAATTGTTCTATCTCTTGGGTTCAATTTCCACACTATGAATTTTTGTTTCAAAGGCTTTCAATGCTAGAAGTTCAACATAAATGACCATCTTGTTAGGATTATTATAATTCTCCCTTGTCCCTTTATAGTCTATTGATCATTTTGTCTAGCATAGGGAGACATATTTATTGTAATGGATTATGGGGAACACATATAGAGGTTAATTGCCACTTACTGCATGTTCATGCATCGGTTTCAGTGCCTCTGAGACCATTCCCTACATTTTAGGAGCCACTATGAGTGCCACCAGTAGCCTCCATCAGTTGGTTGTGTTAGGTAACCAGTTATGCTAAGTTTATCTTCAATTAAATTTAGTTAGATCACTTTCAGTCAGTCTAGCGCCATTTATGCATGGTTGCATGGGGAAGTGCCACCAGCAACCTCTATCAGTTAATTGTGGTAGGTAACTAGTTATGCTAAGTTTATCTTTAGTTACATTCAATGAGATCACTTTCAGTCAGTCTAGCACCAGTTATGCATGGCTGCATGGGGAAGTGGTGACTTTTTCCACCTACCTTGTCAGTTTAACTAGTTTAACTGATTGTCAGAGTGATTTATTTATCATGAGTTAGACTAGTGGCTCCCATGCAGTGATTTAGACACTCCTAGTTAGCTACTCAGTCAGGATTGAGTTAGTAGATTCAAATATTATCCACATGATTCAAATTATCCTTATTGTAACATTGTTGTATACTGCTGGAAATAATGAAGATTAATGTTGTAATTTACTGATCAATTCTTATCAGTTTTCTCTGAAATTTGTCTTATTCAGTGTACATTGTTCTTACTATTCCACTGCAAAATTATACCTTCCAATTTATCTCATTGCATGTAGATCAATGATTCAATAATTCAAACATGGTACCAGAGGCTTGTTTAGGCTAGCAGCAAGTCTTGTCTAATCTCCATTGTACACCAAAAGCAACTGAGTTTCCACATAAATCCTGGAATGATAGCCTTGCTCCCTCTAAATTATCTTAAGAGAAGTCTATCCAGGTGTGACAAACTATGAGAAAGTGTGCATGTCGAGGTGGAAAGATTGAAACTGACATGATTGTGAATTTATTGTGGTTTTTATATTGCTACTTGCAGGTACCTACGTAGCTTGTTGAAGAATTGATTAATCGACAGACAGATTGATGGATCCTTCAGCTCTTATACCCCAGATTATTACACCCTTCAACTATGTTGATAAGAGGGAATATATGCAAGTCTCCTTGCATAATATTGGCCTGTTTAGGATGACAATGGGAAAAGACATAGAGCCCCATCACCATGTTGAGAAAAACAAGTTCTTGAATCAGTTGGATGAAGCCTTTGGATTCCTATGTACTCACATCTCCCAAGATCTTTTGTTCCATCTTGAGAGACTAAAGACTCCGAAGGAAGCTTGGGAGAATCTTGAATCTTTGTTTCACAAATAATATGAGCTTCGAGGTAACATATTGGAGAACGAGCTCATTGCATTGCATCCCAACAATTTCAAAACTATTTAATAATTTTTCGCAAAATTCAAGTCACTAGCACTACAATGTAAACAATGCGGAATAGAGAGGAAAGATGAGCAGCTTGTGTTGTCTATGCTTAGCAAAATTGGTCCTAAGTACTCTATATTTATCTCCACATTTCATTCCAAAAGAGCTTCCATCCCCAATTGGAAGATGCCTTCTCTAGATGATTTTGTTGAGTCCTTAATACAGGGGTGGGATAAGTTGGTTCAAATGGGAGTGCTTCAAAATTCCAAGAATCAATCTCTTCTGATGTTAGACTCAAACAATGCATACATGTAACACCCCAGTTTTGACCCCGTTTGCATGATGTATATAATGTAATTAATCGTGCTGAGGAGCTAAAATCAAAAGCCCCACCATCGATTTGGTTGTGTATGTTTCGGCAATAGGGATAGTTTCCGATGGTATATCATGCTATCCGGCACATTAAAGTTGGGCATCATGTAAATACGCACATCAATTAAAATAAACCTACAGCTAGCTACGACGGTGCAATGTTAAAATGAAAAGGGCATGATTTTCCTAAGGATAGGGGGGGGGATTGTCTAACCATGGGAGCCATTGGGAAAGTGCCATGTGTCAACCACCTTCTTGTCTCATTCAGCCACCAAGTTGTTTGGGGCAGTTACTGCTCGAGGAAACGTGGGCATGGGGGGGGCGTCAATATGGCAGGCTACTATCAGTTCTGACGGTACGCATACCCAGCGGCAGAAGCCATCGTTTCCCTCCCGCAAGTAGTTGGCCTGGTCTTCACCTTCACGATTGTGGTCTAGGGGAATTCCATCTTCACACCGAGAGATGTTCTATTTTCCTCACGCATAGTTTTCCCATCATTTTCCTCACGCACCGGTTGGGGTTCTCCTTTGGTTTTATGCATACAACGAGCTGGAAGAGCGGCCCCAAGGGCACGATTTCTGCTGTGTATGTGAAATAGACATGGTTTTCCTCCACGATTCAGGCTTGCTATTGGTTTAACCCACGATTTGGGTTGTTTTTGTTCTTCCCATGATTTTTGGATGTTGTTGAGAGTCCGATTTTTGTCTTCCATTTCGGACTCTGTGTGTGTGTTTCCTTCTTCCATTCGTGGACTATGTCTTTTCCCCTTGCGCACAAGTTGAGAGTTTGTTTTCTCCGCATTTTTCTGTCTATGTAACTTTCTTCAGCTTTTGTGTTGAGGAGCTGCATGCTGTGGGCTTTTAGGTGTTTGACGGTCGTTGACTTCCACATCCATTGGTTGAGTCCTCCCATGTCTATGCTGGGATCTCTACTTATGCCCCAACTAAGGACTTTGTAAGGTTCTTGTCGTTTCCCTCATCAGACTGGGGTCTGCATTTATGTCCTTCTTTTTCCCAAGATTGAGAATCAGACTTCTCCCCTACCTTGAGATTGTGTAAGGTTGCCATCGCTTCACTGTGAGCTTGGGCTATTGATGTACCTTGGTTTTGGGTTGCTGTTGAGTTATTTGGCCACGTTAGGGCCAAGAACAACCTTGAGTGGTCTTGTGTACCTGAACTTTGTTTCACCTTTTGTTTGGGATTGTCACCCGGTTGTCCTTTCCTTCTTCACGGAGTGCTGAATGGATTTCTTTGCTACGGTATGTAGTGGTTGGTATTCGGACTATTGAGAGTGGGATTGTTTTACTGCAGTATGCAGTGGTTGTTCTTCGGACTGCAGTGGATGGTTTGGCTGTGATTTGGGTAACCTTGGCTATGTGTAAGCCTGCATTGACCCTTATTCCTTGAGGAATCATGCCCAGCTCGGGGGTGGCAGTGTTACTGAGAGATTGATGATCACGCTATCCTATGGTTGGGTGGAGCGTTGCAGCGACATAGCTGGTTGTGGGGCAAGTTCTTCACAAAAAAAAGATAAGTACTCCTGAATATTCCATCTCTGCAATTATATCTACTATTTCATGAGAAATGATGAACATGTTGAATGCTAGAATGTATATGTTTGCTTCCGTTGAATGTGAGTAATTGTGTATCCTTGTATGTTTAATGCATCTTAGTATGCATTATGTTGAGCTTTTAATATCATCATTTATCCCTTTTTGTGTTCATGGGGTTGTTTGCCCACTTGTTTGGTGTTAGGAGCATCCTCTTGCCCAGTCAGAGGGTTGGGGATGTTTCAAAGTGGTATCAGGATCAAGGTTGCAACAATGGGCCTCTATGGGCCAAGAAGGAACAACTGATAGAGGGTAGAATTACCTTCTATGTCTAGCAAGAATAGCAGTAGACAAAAGAGTTCTAAAATTTTCTAAGTATAAAGCTCTCTGTGTCGGCTAAGCAAGCCCAAGTGAGTTGCTATAGTGGCTAGACCTCTGAGAAGGAGCTGACATAGCGGATGAAAGTCAGGATTTACGTCAACTAGGAGGAGCCGATGGTCTCGACTGGGGTGAGCCGAGACACAGCCGACAAGAACCCACGGAGGAAAAAAAAAATCACCGAAAATTTTTTCTGAGTATAGAAATCATCAGAAAGTGTTGGCTTGTCGGCGATGGAAGAAAGATGATGCAGGCGCCGATACGTCGGCTGGGTCAACAGGTTTGAGCCGCAACGACGGTGGTAGACAGTACATGATTGAGCCAACGTGGGTGAAAATTCAAAAATTTTCTAAGTGTTGAGATCATCAAAAGGATTCAGTTGAAGACTGCCGAAACGTCGGCACATTTAGATGGAAGGAATTCCGATGCCGTCGGCGGAAGAAGGTAGAAAAGAAAAGAAAAAATTGAAAATTCGAAAATTCCTCTAAGTATGGAAACCATCGATGAAATTTACCTGTTTGAGCAGCTGATGCGGCGGCAAGCATTGGAGAAAAATAGAAGATTGTATCACCGATAATTAGAGGATGGGGTTGCCAATGCAGCAGCGGAAGAGAAGAGAAGGTTTTGGCGGAAATTAGTTGAAGGCAGAGCCGCAGTTTCGGCAGAGATCTCCCGAAGATCACCGAGACATCGACGAAGGTTAGACGATCGAGCAGCCGATGAGGCGGCGGAAGGAAGAAGAAAAATGTCCAAAATTTTTTCTAAGTACAAAAAACATCGAAAAACTTTAGAGGATTGGACCGCCGACATGTCGAAAGCTTAGTCAACTAAGGACCCGATACATCGGAAGATTAGTTGGGAAGAGACCCGATTTAACAAAGGAAAATTTTGAGTTTTCAAGTAGCATTTCTCAGCAGATTTCAACAGTTTTTCTGTGGGATTTTCAACAGTTTTTCAATGGATTTACAGGGCTGAAAAGGAGAAAAATGGCAGTGATCTTATGCACCAGATTGCGTGAAAATCAAAGAATTTCAAACAAAAAAAAATGAGGCACTGCCCTCAACCCGCCCTGCAATGGCGCAGGGAAGCCATAAGGGGGCAAGCCCCCTTGACCCCCATCGTCCCGTGAGACAGTCGTTCTTGTGAAAAGAAAATTCTATGTTTTGGGAAAATTAGTCAAACCCAGAATTCATAAAAGATGAATGGTGCATCGGAAATGAGATCCGCAAGTTACTAACTGTTCCTCGTTGTATGCATTGACTTCGCCCGATAGAAAAGTTTTCTAGAATCTATAGACTTGCTCCTATAGGTGGCTGAAGTTGGCACCCAGAACAAAATATAGTTGTGTGTAAAAATGTAGAGATTTGGTGGAAATCGTCATTTTAGAAGTAGTGTGATTTTCACACCCAAAGTCAGAATGGAGCATGGGGATAAGCGTTGGAAAGCGTATCCAACAGAGAACAGTGGAGAACCACCAGAGTTTGAATGAGGAACAGAAAAGTACTAGTGGTTGTTTTGACAAACAATGTTGTTGTCAATATGGACAAACCCGAGAATTGCATGCCTGGAAGTAACAAAGACCATGAAGACGAACCAGCTATTATGTAGAAGAGGAATTCCATGCAAAGATCAAGGGATGTGAAAGGGAAAATTCCTTAACCCCTGTCTTGCAAACTGTATTTATATTTTACAAGTTTTATACAACAAATGTATGAGGATATGCCTTGCATGCATAAGATATTACATGTTGGTAAGAACAGTGAGAATTATACATTTATAAAGAGCCACTAATGATAATCATTGCATTTGTGTTGGCATTAGTGAAAAAAAAAAACCAACGACAACATGGACCTGGCTGAATATGTTGTTGATGCTGACAAATGTCACTAGCAACCCTCTGGGGGAAAGGGATGAGGGAACAAGTCCATAAATAAAAGTTGGTGAGCAAATTCTGCAATCTCCTGCAAAGGACCAACCAAATTGGTCATGCCAAGGGTGTAAGTAGAACCCATGAAGGTAAGAGTTTGATTATGACAAATTCCATGGAGTGGTAAAGGTAAGAGACCTCATACCATATGGATATTTGAATGTTATACTACATCCAGATAGAAATGTGTCATGCCTGTATATAGCTTAGTAGCCCAAGGAAGGTAAGTACTAATGATATTGATTATAGTCATGCATCCTATATGAAGAAGTCATAGTTAGGCCATGCATGGTGTGTTGAATGCATAGTATTCCTGAATCAATGCAAGGTAGCATTGAATGGATACGTATTAAAAATATTTTATGAATCTTGTAGTCATGCATTGAATGGATGCATATGAAGGAGGTGAGTGACTGATTGCATGAGTATAGGTGCAAACATTGTGATGCATTGCAGGAATGCATTGAGATGAGTGCATGTGATATTATTGTGATATTATGAATAACTAATGGCTGAAATGATGAATTGATGACAATTTAGGAACCATTTCAAAGGTTGTTATGAATGCAGGATAGTAAGTGCATAAAGAGGATAGTCATGATTAGTTGGATGCCGGAAATGCTCTATGGAAGAGTAAGGTGGTACAAATGATACGTTTGTGAAGTAAGGAGTATCTAAACGTTTCATTTAATTGCATGAATGATGTGACTATACCTTGCAAATGTTAGTATGATAATGATTGCGTGAAGTAAATGAGTTTTGGTAATATTGATGTGATTAACAGCTGGAAGTATTTGAATTTTATAAATTCTGAAAATTCTTCAGTGATGGTTGCAGCATGAGAAGGTTATATGCATCCAGACTTACCAAGTGTTTGGTTGATTGAAGCTCAGGTTTCAGGTAGATTATTTAAAGCATGGCAATGAGAGTAAGACCATGACAAATGCCAGAATCTACCATGTGAAAGAGCCAAACCTTATGAGAAGAGTCTCATGGCTATGAAAATAGTTGGTATGCATAATGGGTTGTTAAATTTGAATTGTGAATTTCGGATTTAAGAAATTGCTGACGACTACTAATCACTATTGGCTTACATAAGATTGTGTCAGGAGGACACATTGTAAGTGGGTATTTGTATTATGCTAGAAGCATAAAATTATAATGGGCATAGTGGTGTTACTTACAAGAGACCCACAAATGAGAATCACCTCATTGCAAAGCAAATCAATTTCTATAGTAGGCAGAGTTGCAAATTCTTATTGAATTTGATTACTAATGTCATTGCTTGGTTAGGGAACAATCAATTTGGATTGTATTAGCAGATAATGATTGACTGTTTGACTATTTGATGAATGTGCCAGGGGTACACACTGCAGGAAGATCATGTGTGATGGCCTGCAGGAGCCAAACTTCATGGGAAGGTTTTCCCTTATCTTGGAAATGGGTTTCGGGTGAAACTCCATTGGACATTTTGGAAATGTCTCATCTGCACTACATGTTTGGTAAGCAACATGAGTGAGATGGTATAGATTATGTCAGTAAGACATGTGTGGATATGAAATGTAAAAAAAAAATGGAGTTGGGATGGCTAACCGAGGGACTGTCAACTCAAAGAAGGGAGCCCCATTCCTCCTTAATGAAGGAATACTATGTCGACAAATGGATAAGTGTTATGTGACCCTTGCTAAGAATATGCATGTCAAATTATTAAAATTCCATATGCAAAACATGTCTTGACCTTATTTCCATGATGACTGATTGCTTGAGTATGAATAGGGCCTACATGGCACACACCGGGAAAGGGTGCACACTTTTCCGATGTCGAGTCATGAAAGGGTTTTCAATAGTGACTACACCCTAGGGAGTGGACACACTCCTGGTGTCTCAATACTTGATAGTGGATGATATGAAATATGATTACAGTTTTAGAGCAATAACGTTGATGAGTTTGCTTATATTGCTTGTGTTGACAGGCTAAATAGATGCAGTTGGGTGTTGCACCCCAAAGAGAAAAGGCAAACGGTTGTTGTGAGGGGTTGCGGAGTAAGGGTTATTGTTGATATAAGTGTGCATTATTGTTGATATAAGTGTATGCTGATATAAGTGTATGTTGGTATGTATTATTGTTGATATAAGTGTATGTTGGTATGAGTGTATGTTGGGTTGTTATATGCTTGGGGATCCATAGTAGATCCTGGACCTAGAAATGGTCGTGGTAAGGTTCCAAGCCCAGTTGACATGAGGGTGTACTGGCTGGACATTAATTATTTGATGTTATGGAACAGCCTGCATGCTGACCTAACATCCAAGTCCATAGGCGATCCCAAGGCTTGCAAAGCGAAGTAGGATCCTATGGACCAACGAGGAAACGCACAATACAAATAAGTATTGGATTATTTTGCTTATGAATGTACATGTGTATATGATTGTGTTATGATGTTTTAAGCTCTTGTTCTAGAGATCAAACTAATGAGAATAAACTAAACATGTGAATCTATTCAATGTCTAGATATAGGTATCGCTGGGAGTGAGGACTATGAGAGGATCCTAGGGGTGCATGTGGGCATGTGACTGTCCTAAAGAGCTCAGAATAAGCAGTAATAATAATAATAATAAAAGGTGCTAGTAAGACTATGGGAGTCCTAGCAGTCGAGACAAACCATGTGGAGAGACTCCATGGTTGAGAGGTTTGAAATAAACCAGAGACACTAAGTGTCATGACCAAGAGGGATTGGTCCAGCATTCACGGTGAGGTGAGACAGGATGAG